>JAJPUD010001918.1:301400-344496 GCA_023553655.1 Myrmecobius fasciatus
AAACTCTGTTTGCCTTAATCCATTGGAGAAGGAAATGGCAAACTACTCTCCTATCTTTGCCAAGAAAATTCCAAATGGGGTCATAGAGAGTTGGACACAACTAATTGACTAAACAATAAAAACAACAAATCAAACCCACATCCCTCTTGGGACCTTAGGTGGAATTGTCCTGACTGCCTGGGGAGAGGGAATAAATCATCTGCTCCAAAACCTGGCCTGACATCTCACACGCTGACTCCTTCCAGAGTCTTTGCTTTATCATCTACCACCCAGAGAGCAAGAGTCAACTCTACATCCATTTTGGTGCTACCCCCTCTTGCTACTGGGAAGAACTGAACAATCTTCTGTTCCATGGCTACATTTGATATTTTCTTTCTCTCCAAATCTTGTGTTTTAATAATTAAGAGTCAAGCTTCCTAATGAAATATCTTCCTTCCATTGCTACTATTCCTGCTCTCCCTCCACCCCAATCTAATTTAGCACTACCATTCCTACATCTGTATTCTGCTTTTTCCTCCCCATTATGCCATTTGATATTCTAAAATCAGAAAAGTCCAGGAAGTCACTTATTGGGTATGTTATAGCAAGGATTACTTTTATACACATGTTGAACCTGGAAGTCATTACAGTCCCTTCTAACCCTAGAATTCTGTGGTTTTATGAGCAATCTGCTTTCTTTGCATTAGGAACTCTTCCTCTCATATTCCTTTTCATTTCCTTGTAGTAATGGAAATCAAGTTCTCCCAGGAAGATAATTCATTCCTAGCCATTTTCTCAAGTGCTGAACATATCTTCTCTCATGTTCTCCAATACAGTGGGTATCAATTAGGATAATATAAGTAAGATTTTTTCAGACCTTGAACCACTGTATAAATATTAGTTGTCATCATTATCACCATCACTAATACTTCCAGCCTTTTCCCCTACTGACAATATGACCTTGGTGTTTCATTACTTACAGATATATCACCCTTTCAAGATCACAAAGGAAGCTGTCCCCTGGTCCACAGATCATTCTCTTTTTTTTCTTAAGGAGTTTAGTATTAGGCTTATATTCTTCCTTTCCACTCAAATAAATCCCTGCTTTCATATCTGAAGACTTCAAATCACATGTGGCTATTCTCCTAATCATCCTGCTTTGTCAATTCATCAACTCATCAACTTCATGCCTTGTACCTTCACTCTACTTTAGCCACAGAAAGCCGAGTAATTCAAAAGGAAAAGAAGAGAAGAGAATTCCAGAGATGGGATCAGTCAATGAAAATGCCCCGAGTTAGAAAGTGAAGGATTTTGTAAAAGGAGCAGAGGAAGGTTTGTGTCACTGGATTTTAGACTGTGGGGAAGAATTAAGAAGACTGGATTAGTAGAAAGGAGCCATTTTATGAAGGACTTTGAATGATAGAGTACTTTTCATTGGATCTTGGAATAATAGGGATTCCCTAGAATTTATTAAATGGGAGGACAAGGTGATATCTGTGCTTTAGGACAATTAATGTGATAGCTGAGTGAAGAATGATCTATGAATGAGTTCGGAGAGATTTGAGGTAGAAAACCAGAAGGCTATATTGCAATAGTTCAGGCTTAAGGTGATAAAGGCTGACCCAGAGTAGATGCAGTATCAGAAAACAAAAGGTATATATGAGAACATTGCAAAGATAGAATGAGCAGGTCTTTGCAACAAATTAGCTGTAAGAGAGATTGAGGAAGTAAGAATAATAAAAGTCTAAGGATTTGGGCAACTGGGAAGCTGATGATATTCTTGACAGCAATAGGAAAGTTAGGAAGCAGGGAAGATTTTGAGGGAAAGATGATGTATTTGATTTCAGACAGGTTGAGTCTAAAATGTCTTTAGGACATTCAGTTCAAAATATTCAATAGACAGCTGGAGATGCAAGCCTGGAGGCGAGGAATAAATAAATAAATAGACTGAGACTCACCAACATACAGAAGACAATTGAATCCATGGGAGTTGATGAGATCACCAAATGAAATATTGCAGAGAAATAAAAGAAGAGGGCCCAGGACTGAGCCTTGGGGGATATCCAGCAGATGTTTCCTGAACAAATTTCCAAAAAGAATACCAAAAAAGAGTTTATCAAAGAGAAGAGGGTGACCAACATGATCAAAGGCTACAAGGATGCAGAGAGGTCAAGGATGAAAATTGAGGGGGGAAAGCTATTAGATGTATTGGTTAAGAAATAGTTGATAAGTTTGGAAAAGGTAACATCATTTGAAAGTTCTTAATTGAGTGTGAGAGAAAGGGGAAACTGTTGAAGATTTGAGAAGAGGGCAAAAGTCTGGAAAAACTTCCTTGCTGAATAGGATAGTAAATTGGTTCAGAAGGCATAAAAAATTACCCTGCTGCAGAAAGGGCCCAGGTGAGATTATATTACAAATTTATAATGGATCTAGTCAGTATGGTTTTATAATTTTTTCCCAACTCTGTTCAGCAATATGTGAATAGGAATGAAGGCAGCAGATGATAGGAGTAATCCAAGATTGAGGCTTGGCAAGGACAGATAATTATAAAAAGGATCTGAGGCAAGGGATCTGAGAGAAGAAAAAACATAGATTTGGACTCTAGATGGGCCCAAGATGGGGAAGGAATAAAGCCATTGTAGGAGTGATGATTTGTAACAAAACTCCAGGGTAAAACCATTGGAGGGAACAATGAGGACAAAAAACAGGGTTTATGGTTGCAAGACAGAGGGAGAGGTGGAATGACAACTGACTATGATCAACTAAAAGAATATCAGAGTTTGTAAACGTGGAAATGGTGTTTGTGTGGGTATGGGAAGAGCATTAAGAGCATAACTCTTATGTTAATAACTATATGCTAATGTCCCGGTTTTCCTACATTCCCTCCAGCATTCATCATTACTTTTTCCTGACATCTTAGTCAATCTGAGAGGTGCAACATTTAATTTCTTATAAAATAGAATGGTTAAAAGAAAAGAAAGTCTTTTGAGATGCCACATTATCCAATTGCTTTTTCCCTTATATTTCCCCAGTCTTAGTTGGAATCTTGAGAGGTCATTTGAAGTTAAAAGGACCATAAATTAAAATTTTCAGTCAGTCAGGAATGATTTATTAAATACTTTATATGCCCCAGACATCCATGCTACATTATCAGTATATAAAGAAAGACAAAAGCTTCTTCCCTGCTCTCAGGGAATTCACATTTTCATGGAGGACACAGTATGCAAATAACTACATACACATATACAATTAAGTGGTAATAGTGGTTATAGTGCTAAATCTAAAGTTAGAAAGACCCCGAGTTCAAATCCAGCCATAAATACTATTTGTATGACTCAAACTCGCAGTGCCTTGTTTCCTCACATAAAATGGGGATAATAATAACACTTCAATTTCCAGAGTTGTTGTCAGCATCAAATGAGGTAATGTTTGGAAAGTGCCATGTAAATGCTGACTGTCATTATTATTATTATTGTATGATATATGGAAATAATCTCAGAAAGGAAGGCACTAGCAACTTGAGGGACTCAGAAAAAATCTCTTGTAAAAGATGACTTTGATCTAAAGTTTGAAAGAAGCTTGAGAATTCAGGAGCCGATAGAAGGGAAAGAGCATTACAGAAAAGGCAAAGTTAGGTCAAAGATTCATAGTCAGGAGATAAAGGATGCAAATAATAAGGGCAAATTGATCACTCAGAGTGTGGATGTTTAAAAAGGCTGGAAAGGTGTCCAGGTTGAAAAGAGCTTTGAATGCCTAACAAAAGACTTTATGTTTTAATCTTGGGGTAATAGGGAGCCACTAGAATTTATTGACTAGGGAAGAGAAGGGGTTGAGGAAGTAGAATGTAGTCAGACCTGTTAAAAGGAAATGAACCATGCAGGTAAAGCTCAGAAAGTCCATGCATGGAGCCCAAATAAAACATCACCTGAAAATGCCATCTGCCATTTCAGTTAGTGTAATTGCAATGGAAAACAAGCAGACAAATAAGATATGGGTCTCTTCCTTTAAAGAGCTTACTGTCTAGCTAACCCAGAGAAGAGGGTTTTATTTTGTGCATCTTTTTGAAATGGTCCCCTCATATCTCTCTCTATGGAAAATTTGTGTTATATACAAAGGTTAGTATGTTTTTAATGTGAACCATGTAATAATTGTTCACTTGGATAGGAGAAGCCATTCTCCATATAAAGCTAACTCAGAGGCTGTCATCCCCATGGCATCCAAGTACACAAACTAGATGTCATCAACAGAGATCTCAATTCACAAATACAGTTTATAAGTGGAAAAGCTCATGTTACACACTCCTAAATGCAAAAGACAGCCCCAAATAACATAACAATTACTAACTAAGACTAAGGCCAAATGTTTTGAAATTGAGTAGGGGGCTTGGCAACTAGGTAATATGGAAATTCTAGAATGTGCCTGGAAGTGTCTGATACTTATACTTCAGAAAGGAAGACTGGAAACTAGAGATGATGGAGGTTTTTACCTAAATTGACTAAGCAATACCCACAAGTCCCAAACTTCCTAATTATACAATCCTGGAAAACTCAAGGGAAACAACAAAACCCCCACATCTCCACACATCTTTTTATGTCTTTTCATCTTTTCTTTTTTTTCCTTCTACAACTTGAATCCTATCACTCTTTTGTCTTTTTCTTCTGTCCTGTCTTTGATTACTATCTTTATTTATGTAACATTTTCTTGAATGCCAGCTATGTACTTGTTTTATACCAAACATGGAGAAAAAGAAAGTTCTTGGAACTAAACAAGTCATACAAAACAAGTGAAGCATGTTAAACACTGAAGGAAGTTGGAAGGCTCTTCTTAGACTTGGGGTGATCTCTTTTTGTTTATCTCTGTTTATCAACTCCCTCCTAGTTTCTTTGTTCAAGACAACAAAGATATGGGTAGAGAAAAGGGGTCTGATGGCAGAGTATCACACAAAGGGTTCTTTTAGGAGTAAAGAGAAGGGACACTTAACTATGGAAGATTTATGCAGATCCTCACTATTCTGAGCTAATGCCATTCAAATCAAGGATAAGAAAATAGTGGAGAGTGATTGGAGGATGAAAACTGAGCTGAACAGGAAAAATGAACATGGGATAATAGGAAAATTGAGCTGGACCTGCCCTGGGGAAGCTTGTACTTTAATAGGGAGATTAGACATGGACCTTGTTAAAGAAAATGAATATATCAAGAGAGGACAGGAATTTTCATTTGAATGGCTTCAGGACAGGGGATATAAATATGGAAGTAAAAGCAGCTAACAAAGAAGGTAGATTGGTGAGTGAATTCTAAAAGATTTTTTTTTAATTCAGGAGAGGAGAAATACACAGAAATTTCAGTAGTCTTCTGGAGAAATAAAATAGGCAAAGGACACAGGAAATCTTGAATTTTACTTTGGAGGCAGATTATTGAAAATTGTACACACTGCTAATAAACTTTTACTGGGCCTTGATGATATCTAAGCATCCTATAGAACACACCCCCAGACTGAGTTCCTTCAGTCATAGACCATATATAATCCAAGTTCATTCCATCATCCTGTCCAGGGTACACACTGTAAATGTTCTATGTCTCCCCAGGGGAGTTGACAGCCCTCCCAAATAAGATTGAGAGTAGACAGGGAAAAGGGGACTGGATGCTTTCCCAGTGCCACCTCTCCTTTTCCAAGGCTTTAAATAGGGCATCTTTACCACCTAAATTAGCTGGTGCTCTGGGAAGAGTGGAACTAGAAAGCATGAATATCCTAAATCACTGACATCATCATAACAGACCCAAAGAAGCACTCACATTTTCTAATGATAAAGCCTTTCACTACCCCTTTAAGAAACTTTGATGTTTTTTTTCCTGTTTTTTTTTTCTTTTTGTGGAAACACATTGGAATAGGTGCAGAATTAGAACAATGTTGCCTAGGGGAAATACTGGTGATACATCTTTCTGGTAACTAGTGGTCCTGCTCCACAAATTTGGCTCTATTTTTGCTTTCTGGGTCTGCTTTAAAGCAATATAGAGTACAGGCCACTACAGAAAATATTCCTTTTCCTTTTTAAATCTCTTGATATAAAGTTTCCAAAGTTATAGGTAAATGGGCATTTGTCTTTAGTCCACACTTTCTCAGCGATGCTCCCTTCTCAGTTGCCCCCAGTATCCCTACTTATCTCTTTCTCCCCTCCCTATTAAAATATACATTCAAAAAAGTTTATAACAAATGTCTGTTTTTCATATATGTGTGTTTGTCATAAAGGATCTTACAAACACATTCACTGACATATTGACCGATAATGAATCATAGATTTTGAGATGGAGAAGATCTGAGAAACCATCGATATAGAGTACATAAATGGAGAAATGGATAGTTTGGGAGATATATTGCAAGAAAGAGCATTTGTTAAGTGCTTAAAATGTCCCAGACACACTGTATTAACCGATATAAGCAAGCAAGATAGTTCTACCTTCAAGGAGCTTACATTCTAAGGGGGAAAATTATCACATGAAGTGTATGTGGAAAGAGAATGGAAGTGGGCAGTAGCTTAGAAGTTTAGTTCTGAATAAGATAAAGCAAAAGCTCTCTGATCAGACCTGAAAAACCAGGATGTAGAATCCCATTGGCAGTGGGAGGGAGATAAGGATGGTGGATAAAGGTGAAGAGATGACCAAGAAATAGCTGGGAGTCTTGTGCTGGGCAAGATATGGGAAAAGAGTCTTGCAGGAACCAAGGGACATAGTCCAAGGTGGCAGTAGAGGAAAGAAGAAAATTTGCAAAATATAAGTAATATGGTGAGGAGATGACATAGAAGGAGTCTAGGTAGTGACCACCTCTTTTTAGAGCCTGACCAAAGTCACAAAGTAAGTAGGAGAACTAGGACTAAGTCCTTCACTGAACTAGACGGTTGTTTCCTTCTCAGAGATGTTTGCATTTTAATAAGGCACTAAACCTTTGATTGAAAGATTGCATTTCTAATTGCAGAATATACAGTATCATTGAGTCACTTGGGGCAAAAGTTTTTGCAAAATGAGGGAAATGGTCAGGATTTTTCAAATCAAGTTGCCTATTTATAAACCCAGTTTTGCTCATTTTTTATGGTAATTAAACAAGATAGAGTATAATCATATAAATATTACTGAGGAGATGTTAGAAACAAGAGTTCTTACTATTCCTTAGGTTCATCCAGAGCCAAAAACTAGTCATTTTGGTGTCTTAGGTAAGCTTCAAAAACAAAAACAAAAAAGCCACATTCAGAGCAGACAGTCTGAAAGTCATACTCAAATCCACTTTTCAGACAATAAATTCAATTGAGTAGTTGGGGTTCAGGGAAAAGAGAAGAGGGAAAAGTGACTACATATTGAGTTTGCTCTATAAAAGGGCATAGAGCTCACAAGGGAAGAAGCAGCAGAAAAAAGGGGGGGCAGGAGAGAAAGCAGATGACACTTGGCAGCTTCCCATTTTAACTAATTACTTTTGCTTGCTAACAAGGAGCTAAACTTAGTCATTTCTAGCTTTTGAAATACTATCAGAGACCTTCAAATGTTGGTGTCTGGGAACAAGACTCCAATTTCCTTGTCCTAGTTAGATTTCTACATGTATATGTATCACTTTTTCACTTTTTGTTTGTTTGTTTTAACCTAGTTTCTGAGCAAAAACTCCTTTTGAAAAAATTCCAAACTTGACCAAACTAAAATATAATTTCTTCCTACCCCCCCCAACTTAATTCATTGGGTGACATAAGTATATATAAAGAGGAGAAATATGGTGATAGATTCCAGAATCCAGAGAATCAAGGGATCAAAGTAGATGAGTATGTAGAAACTCAGAAAGAATTGAAGGGATCATTGGTCACTCACTTCGATCATTCTATCACAAAATAATGGCATAGGACATATGGGAAGCTTCCAAGAGATTTCAAGATAATCATAAGTAACTAACTGGGGCAGCTGGATAGAGCACCAGCCCTGAAGTCAGGAGGACCTGTGTTCAAATCTGGTCTCAGACACTTAACACTTCCTAGCTGTGTGACCCTGGGTAAGTCAGTTAACCACAATTGCTTCAGCAAAAATAAATAAATAATAAAAAGTAGTTAACTTAGGAAATTAGGCAATGCAGTCTACTAAAAACAAATCTTCATCTTCTATTTTAACTCTTTTGTAAGCAGGATAAGACCAGAGAAAATCTGCAAGCTGATTTTCTGTTTTCTACAATAACAATAATCCTCTTAAGAGAGGAAAAAAATCAGAAATGGAAGCAAATTTACACCAATGAAATATTATGATAATATGGATATTTTGAAATCATGCATATTTCATTCCAGCATCAAATTTCTTGTATACTGAAAATATTTACACAATACTTAGAAAAATAGACATTAATAGAAAACTTTATAAAAGTGTCTAAGAAAACAAAATTTTGCTTGAGGATATACATCTATTGATCACTGTTGCTGAGAAGGGAATATATTGAGTCTGGGGTGGGGGAATGAAGAGGATATAGCCTTGTTTTACTAATAATCTAATCATTCAGGTCTTCTGTGATCTATGAGCAGGGTTTTGTCCTAAACAAAATTTGAAATAAGCAAAGGTTGTATGCAGTGATTCCACTATCTTCTTTGAGGGAGACAATGTGGTACAACAAAAAGAATACTGATCTTAGAATCAGAGGTCCTGGGTTCAGATCTCACCTGTGAAACTTTTTAACTATTACCTGGTCAAATCACTTTACTGTACTGATAGAAGATAATACTGTCCCTTTAAGTCAACTGTTTTATATCAGTTGAAATTCTGTAAAGAACAATAACAGTGAGTCACTGTTTTTACCTTTATTCATTTCCTATTTATTCAAATGAAGAGTTTTCTTAATAAGTTAGATTGTAGCTCCTATAGCTATCTGAAGCATATTTTTATCTTTATCCTAATTTTTGAGTCAATTTTGACTTTTACTCTAAATAGTTCATATTATAGTAACATACTTTAAAGGTCTTTGTGAAATTTTTCTGTTTTACAAAATCCCCAAAAGAGGGGACATGATACCTATTTTGTCCAACCCCTACTTCAACAAAAATCCTAAAACATATCTGATTAATAGTCATATAGCATTTGCTTAAAGGTCTCTAGTGATGGGGCAGCTAGATGGCACAGTGGATAGAGCACCAGCCCTGAAGTCAGGAGGACCTGAGCTCAAGTCTGGCCTCAGACACTTAACATTTCCTGGCTGTGTGACCCTGGGCAAGTCACTCAACCCAAATTGCCTCAGCAATTTATATAAATAGATAGATAGATATAGTAAGAGGGAGCTCACTACCTCCTAAGGTAATTTATTGCATTGTTGGATAGCTCTAATTATTAGAAAGCTTCACCTTACATCATATACAAATTTGTTTCTCTGTTAACTTATACCCATGGCTTCTAGTAATCCACTGGGACCAAGTAGAATACTAGGTTCTGACTAATACAAATACTAAATCCAGTAGATTGGTTACATATATTTGAATTTCCACTATTTGAAATTATGATTATAAAACTATGATCATTGATTCCAGCCTCATGGAAATATGTAATATGAATTCAAATAATACTATCACTTGACAGGATTCATCATTTGCACTAATCAGGACCTAGCTATGAATCAAATCCTTCTTTCACTTGATAAGCCTTTTAATATTTTAAAACCACTGTTATGTTCCTTGTAAATCTTCTCCAAAATAAAGAGTTCTTTCAAGCACTCATCATATGACATGGTTGCATGTCCTGCACCATTCTGGTTGTTTTCCTTTGAATACTCCCTGGTTTCTAATGAGCTTCCTAAAATGTGGTTCTAAGTACTGATCACAATACAATCCAACCATAGTAGATATTGAGCAACTGATATAATCTTGAGTTTGTGCACTGTGCTCTAGAAGAAGAATTCTTAACCTTTTTGAGTGCCATGGAGACCTTCTGGGGAAGCTTATGGACCTCATTTTAGTTAGATTAGTGAAAATAAAAATGTGTTTTTTTTTCTTTCTTCCAAGTTAATGGTAGTTATTAGTTATTCAATCAGTTCAGTTCTGTCTGATTCTTCATGACCCCATCTTGGCAAAGATACTAGTGTGGTTTACCTTTCCTTCTCTGGCTTATTTTACAGATGAGAAAACTGAGGCAAATGGGGTTTCTTACCCAGGGTCACATAGAAGGCTGGATTTGAACTCAGGTTTTCCTGACTCCAGGCCCAACTACTCTATCCACTGCAGGACATATAATAATCCAAGTTAATGGATCCACATGTGTGATCCCTTGCTCTCTAGTACATAAACAAAGTCATCTCCATGTTGATTTTTTGGTTTATGCTCTTTATGAATACTGCACAAAGAGATGTTGAGACTCCCTATGAAAATATTCTCTGATCCATGATGAAACCAATATTCTTCTTTGCCTCTCAGGTGATGATGAGCCATCCTTACATTGAGCCGCAACTTCTTTTCAAAGTAACCAGTAATGTCTTAATTGATAAATCTTACTATATTTTCTCTATTCTCAGTCTTTTTGACCCCTCTGCCTCTTCTTCTTTTCTAGTAAATTTAGTTATTTTTAATACGCATTGCTTTATGAATTATGTTGGGAGAGAAAAATCAGAGCAAAAGGAAAAACCATGAGAGAGAGAAAAAAAAACAGAAAAAAAAGAAGTGAACATAATGAGTGTTGATTTACATTCAGTCTCCTTAGTTCTTTCTCTGGATCCTGATGGAATTTTCTGTCCAAAGTCTATTGGGATTGTTTTGAATCACTGAACCACTGAGAAGAACCAAGTCTTTCATAGTTGACCATTATACATTCTTGCTGTTATTGTGTACAATATATTCTTGGTTCTGTTTCACTCAACATCAGTTTGTGTAAATCTTTCCAAGACTTTCTAAAATCAGCTTGTTCATCATTTTTTATATATTTTGTGTGTGTGTGTATATTTTGCCGAGGTAATTGGGGTTAAGTGACTTGCCCAGGGTCACACAGCTGGGGAATGTTAAGTGTCTGAGGCCAGATTTGAACTCAGATCCTCCTGACTTCAGGGCTGGTGTTCTATCCATATAGAACATATAGCTGCCCCTTGAGTCAGTTTCTACTTTTACTCCAACTAGTTGTTACTAACTCATTGATTAAAATAATGTTTGTAGAAAAATCTAAAAATTGTCTGATTGTTAGCACTCTCCACCCTCTTTTCCATCACTCTGCCACGACCAGCACAGAATCAGACGGGAACTGCTCAGGACTGAGGGTCATTTTGTGTTTTGTTAATTTCATGGTCACTATAACTAATTCACTACTTTCTGACTAACCTTTCTATATTTAAATAGCTTAGTCTTCAGAGAGCAAATACAGTCTGTCATTGGGACCAAATGCAAAGCTTTTCTAGCTTAAAACCGGTCAAAATTTATGTCTTACTGGTACACACCTTTTAAAGATCTATAGTGTAAAAAGCAGTTGTTTCTGTTCTGACCTGAGGATCTTCCTCCCCCTCCCCCAGATTGACTTTTTAAGTAGATAAAAAAGGCCTTTTTTTGCCTGATTTCTTACCCAGCTTTAATCACTTACTGAGTGTTACCTCAGACAAACTGAGACTTGGGGGAGACCTTAGCTTTAAAAGTCCAAGGTCTCCCCTTGCATTCAGAGCCATCTCCAGTCATTCTGATCTGTATCTAACCACTGGACCCAGATGGCTCTGGAGGGGAAAGTGAGGCAAGTGACCTTGCACAGCCCTTCCTCCCTTAAATCCAGTTCACTTGCAAGTTAAGATATCACCTTCCTGACGTCCTGGTCCTCTTTGAGAACGAAGGACAAATAATAAGAACAACAGCAGTTACCACCACATCATGACAGAGTATTGAAGTAGGACTTGTTCCTACTCTCTAAACTTGACATTGTAAGCAGCACTGAAGACTTCTGGGAAAGAATTAGCAAAATAGGTTTCTTTCATCATGTAGACAATGATTTGGGGAAGGGGTGCTTTCCCACATTTTATATCAAACTGTAAACTTCCCCTAAATCCAAAGCAATTCCCCAGAATAAGTGCCTTGGGGTGATTGGGGGTCCAGAAAATCCTCATCAACTTTTCATGCTTACAAGAATGCTAAACCTCTAAGGACCTATGGAAAAGGGAAAAGATAGAGTTGCTTTTGAAGTAGCTGGCACTTGATGCAGAGCTCAGTACAGAGTAATGACTATTCTATAGACATTGGAGGATTCCGTTTATTTAGCTGATAGTTGGGAAGAGGATTCAGGAATGAGCAGATTACATTCTTCTTTTGCAGGGGGGAAAATGCAAATTTTTTTAACAAATTAAAGGAATTGGATTTGGAATCAGAAAGGCCTGGGTTCAGATCCTACCTGAGACACTATACTTACTAGCTTTATGATTGGGATCAAGTCACAACCTCTGTATGGTTCAATTTCCTTCTACTAAAAAAAAAGAGGGCTCTAAGGTTCCTGCCAGCTCCAAATCCAGTGATAACTTCTTAAAAGCAGGATGACATGCTATCTTGGAGAAAGGATTCAACTCTAAGCCAAAAACACTGTCAGCTATTTAGATTTTCCTCCTCCCTTATGTCAGTCCTGGGGGATATATAACCCTATGAGCCACTTCATAGCCAAAGGGTTAGATGCCATGGCTCCATGTTTGGGACTCATTGTTAATTTCCAGTTCTTTTTTCACTGAAAGCTCCTTTTTCAATACTTTTATTCCCTCCTGATCTCATTGGTCAGATCTCTAGAAGTACTTCCACCCCAG
The DNA here is from genome assembly GCA_023553655.1 of Myrmecobius fasciatus. Lineage (NCBI taxonomy): Eukaryota > Metazoa > Chordata > Mammalia > Dasyuromorphia > Myrmecobiidae > Myrmecobius > Myrmecobius fasciatus. Next base: position 314,131 of record JAJPUD010001918.1, read on the forward strand.
TTGGATAATATACAGCCAGTTGGAGCAAATTTGATGGTCTTCCCTGACAAGCCATCACTCACTGCTTCCACATGGTCCTCCCCTTATGATCACTGGCCCCTTGTGAATGTTTCAGGATCCCTGACCATGGCCTCCTGTCTGTTTTCATTAGGAGTGTCTGACTAGCCGCCAACCCTGGTTGTTGATATTCCCAGACTGTGCAGTTCTCTGTAATCTGCCTGGGAAAAAAATCATTCTACATTTTTTTCCTTCTCTCTTTCAACTTTTTCTCTTTGTGATTCTTTCTCTTTTCCTGCCACCTTCAATTTAGACCATAGCTGCTCTGCTCCAAACCATTGAGTTTTACTTTATTTTTTTCCTAGTCCAGGAGTTTTTAAACTTTTGTGTCATGGGTCCTTTTGATAATCTGGTGAAACCTTTCAGAATAATATTGTGAATTCAAAAATAAAATGCATGAAATATAGTTATTTAAAATAAATAGTTCATGAACGCACATTAAGAGTTATTGATTTAATCTATTCTAGTCCTCTATTATCTCCAATTGTTCATTCTCTGTCATTATCTTTAATTCTCTTCCTTTTATTTCTTCAATCCTCTTCTCTCTTTTATGGGTTATAAGATGTTGTGCAACTCTTTTTCATAACTCTTTTCATACTTCTCCTAAATGTGTCTTGATCTTTGAGACAGAGCAAGGGCAGGTAGTCCTAAACATTAAGACAATATGATAACCATTGTATTACCTTGGTGAGGGCCACTTCAGAGAGCCTTGTTTGGTAGAGGTACAAGAATTCTAGACTTGTTTGTTTGCCCAATCTGGATAATGTAGGAAGTATACCAGGAAAGATTTCCCTATGCAGACATTTGTATATAGAGATATTTTCTCCCCTCCAAAATGATGAATTAAAAAAAATAAAATTATCTTACAGAATCTCAAAAGTGGAATAAATCTCAAAATCTATGCCTGAAAAAAGTAGGGTGGGAGGCAGGCCATGTTTCTTCATCATTGCCATTAGCCTTTGCATAGAGAGCTCAATGAAGAGGAATCCACCACCTATTGGAAGCTGCCCATTTTATTTTGGGGCTGTTTGGGTTAATATTTCTTTCCCCTTTTCATCACGTCAAACTCTGACTCTCTACAACTTCCATTGATCATACCCAGTTTGTTCTCTCAGGTCAAAATCTCTCTTTTACAGAATAGCCCTTGTATTACTAGAGGCAAAAGCAATAGGTAAGCAAAATTCAGTTCCCAAGTCTTCTTTATTGCAAACTGTACATCCCCAGCTGATTATGTAATAATTGCTCAAATTGGAATTTGAAGCTGATGGATTTTCTCTCTTATTTTATAGGTCTTTATTTTGTTTATTTTTTGCTGAGGCAGTTGGGGTTAAGTGACTTGCCCAGGGTCACCGGCTAGGAAATGTTAAGTGTCTGAGGTCAGATTTGAACTCAGGTCCTCCTGACCTCAGGGCTGGTGCTCTATCCACCTCGCTGCCCCCTTTATAGATCATTTTTATCAGTACAGGTTACCTGTGCTACACAAACACCCTGACACCCTTCATGGCTCTTCAAAACCATAATCTTCTCTTCACAGATGAAGAAAGGAATCACAATTTCAGATAATTTGTTGAAAGTTCCCTACTGAGGAAATGGGGAAACTGAATGTATAGGAATTCCTCCCTCAGGACATTAGCAATCTGGGGAGCATCCTAGAGAAAAACCAGACTGCTGAAAGACCTTGAAATCAGCTTCAGTTCTAATTAAGGCCAATGTTTAATGTATATGTTTTATATCTCATTTTACTTTCCCCTGGTTTCCACCTATCCAAATAATTCCTATCCTTCAAAGTTGAGTCCATGTGGTACCTTCTCCCTGTGAGCCAGTGTGGTACAGTACCAAGGACTATCAGAGTAATAATACTAGATTCCAACACCAGCTGTGCCATTTACTGACTGTGTGATGATGGGCAAATCACTTAATCTATTAAAGCCTCAATTTCCTAATTTGTAAGAGAATTGTACTCAATGGTCTCTAAAGATCCCGTCCAGCTCTAAAGCTATGAGCTTTCCCTAAGTAGTTTAGTCCACACTATTTTCCTTGCTTTCAAACTACTACTCTATTTACAATCTATCAATCAATCAACAAGTGCTCACTCTGTGCTAGGCAATGTGCTAAGCACCTGGGATACAAAGACAGAAGTTAGAGTCTCTACTCTCAAAGAATGTATATTCTACAACATGATGTAAATGTAGAATATATATGTATATATCCAATATATGTATGTCTCTATATATAATATTAATTTGTATATATACACATATGTACATATATAGAGGATGATATTCTATGTTGAATATTATGTGAGTGTGTACACATATACATACATATACATATATATATATATATGCATACACACATGTCATCTGCTCAAGAAAGAGAAAGAGAAACTAAGAGAGAAAAAGAGAGAAGGGAGAGACAGAGAGAGAGAGAGAAAGAAAGAGACAGAGAGACAGAGACACAGAGAAAAAGACAGAGTCAGGGACAGAGAGGGGGAGAGAGAGACAGACAGACAGACAGACAGACACAGAAAAAGACAGACACAGAGAGAGATAGAGACATTTACAGCAAAGCGAGAGTCAGAGAGAAGAGACAGACAGAGAGAAAGAGATGGAGAGAAAAGGACAGGGAGAGAGAGAGCAAGAGAGAAGGAGAGAGAGGAAGAGAATAGGAGAGAATGAGAGAGAGAGGGAAAGAGAGGGAGAGAGAGAAAAAGAGAGAGACAGAGAGAAGAGACAGACAGAGAAAAAGAGACGGAGAGAAAAAGACAGAGAGAGAGCAAGCGAGAAGGAGGGAAGGAAAAAGGGAGGGAGAGACACCAAGAGAGAGGGAGAGAGAGAAAGAGAATAAGAGAGGATGAGAGAAAGGGGAAAAGAAGGGGAGAGAGAGAGAGATAGAGAGACAGAGAGAAGAGACAGACAGAGAAAGACGGAGAGAAAAAGACAGAGAGAGAGAGCAAGAGAGAAGGAGGGAAGGGGGGAGGGAAGGAAAGAGGGAGTAAGGGAGGGAGAGACACCAAGAGAGAGGAAGAGAATAGGAGAGGATGAGAGGGGGGGAAGAGGGGAAGAGAGAGACAGAGACAGAGACACAGACAGACAGACAGAGTCAGAGAGAGAGACAGACAAACAGACAGAGAGAGAGAGAGAGAGAGAGAGAGAGAGAGAGAGAGAGAGAGGTAGTTTGGGAAAGGAAGGAGTAGAAGCAAGGAATATTAGAAAAGTCTTCCCTTGGAAGATGGTGCTATCTTCATCTGTCATCAAATGGATACTGTCTTTTGATATCTCTCCTATTTTTATTATATCTTGTCTTGACTTGTCTTTGATTGTCTTGTCTGATTACCTTATGGTTCTATGTTTCTACAAGTAGAATATAAGCTTCTTGAAGGCAGGTTATTGTCTTCAGCACTCTGTAGAGTTGGGGTAATAGTAGGTGCTCAGTACATGTTTGTTGAGTGAATAGTTGGAAACTGTTGAAAACAACTGAGTTTTAAATGATTGATCTAGTAACCTTGAAAAGCACAAAAAACTAGCCTAAATGTCTGACCAGTCCCCTCCTTATGCATACATGGTTTTAAAATCCATATGGAGCCAATTCTAGGTGTGACCAGCCTGTGAAGAGGAGTGTTCATTGGAGTGTGAACTGTGACCACCAAAGTGCAGCTTCTAAAAATGAAATTGGGATTGAAAACAAGAACTTGATTATCTTCGGGAATGATTTCTAGCATTTGAGAAATGTGCATTATGCAATCAGGATATTAGCATAATGGGTAACTTATGTACTTAAGGACACCTCACACATATTAGCCTTCAACAAATATTTGTCAATGTTCTAGATAAAGCCATTAGCTAAACATAACTCATCGGCAAATGCCGGAGTGCATGTTTAAACTCCCTATTTAAAGAAAGATCTGTGGTTTTGCAAAACCGCATTTGCTGCAGTCAGACTCCAAGAAGAGATAGGTCCATGCCAGCCTCTTCCCCTTCCAGTCATCTTTGTCCCAAGGAGATTCAAGATGTGTTTGAGGATTGGGCTGCTCTTCACATGTGAAAATGCTCAATTTAACCCCCTTGAGGTGTTTTTCCAGAAGAAGTGATAAATTTACACTGAGCCGTCTATATATTCTCTTGCCTAGTTTTCCATATGACTTACCATGCACATTTCCAAAATGGTTGGCTGGAGACGAATGTGTATTTCTTGGGATTGGAACCAAGTTTTCCTCTGTGTAAAACTACCTATATATCTTTAGCCTGACTCCAGGACTCTTGAAACTCTTCCCCAGAGGTCACCAGTAACCAGTCCAATCCAACAGGCATTTGTTAAGTTTTTCCCCATCCAAGGCATTTTGCTAGTCATGAAGTTACTTCATCCTGTTTGTCTCAGTTTCCTCATCTGTAAAAAGATCTGGAAAAGGAAATGGCAAACCATTCTAATATCTCCACCAAGAAAACCCCAAATGGTTGGACATGACTGAAATGACTGAATAACAATTAGGGGACAGAAAGACAAAATAAAAATTAACTTCTGCCCTCATGGAACTTATAATTTCCTGGATTTATCTCATCTGTAAAAAGATCTGGAGAAGGAAATGGTAAATCATTCTAGTACCTCTACCAAGAAAACCCCAAATGGGGTCGTGAAGAGTTGTACATAGCTAAAATGGCTGAACAACAACAAGGGGGGAAAAGATAAAATGAAAAATAATAATTTCTGCCCTTGTGGAACTTATAATTTCCTGGATTTATCTCATCTGTAAAATGATCTGGAGAAGGAAATGGTAAATCATTCTAGTATCTCTACTAAGAAAACCTCAAATGGGGTCATGAAGAGTTGGACATGGCTAAAATGGCTGAACAACAACAAAGGGGAAAAAGATAAAATGAAAAATAATAATTTCTGCCCTCATGGAATTTATAATTTCATAGATTTAAACAGTTAAGGAGTTACATGATAATGACAGAAAAGGGAAAGCACTAACAACCCAGAAAGGCTTCCTGTAAGAAGAGGCAGGTAAGCTGGGTTTTGACCTTCTGTTGACCAACTCCAATGACTTTCCCTCAGTGTTCATCCTCCTTAAACTAATGTGAAACATTGATCACTATTGATCCTTCCTTCTCCCTTTGAAACTCTCTTCCCCCTTGCCTACATAACATTATATTCTCCTGATTCTGTTCAAACTCTCTATGTTGTCTCAAACTTCTCTTCTTCTTTCTCTCTCTACATGTAGTCATTCCATAAGATTTTCTATTTTGCATTGCAATTATCTTCATTCTGTATTCTCTCCAATGATCTCACTTCCCAGCTCCATCCCTTATTTCCCACATCTGGGATAATAAGGAAAAAGAATTAGCATTTATTAAGCACTGACTGTGTCCCAGGCATCATGTTAAGTACTTTACAAATAATATCTCATTTTATCTTTGTTTGTAGACCTGGCCTTCCTTCTGGGCTTCAGTCCCATATCTCCAAGTGTCTGAGAGAAAGCTCCAACAAAATGTCCCACTGATATCTCAAACTTAGCTTCTCCAAAATCAGACTTCTAATCTTCCTGTCACTTCCCTGCCTTTCCAAACTCCTCATGACTGTTCTATTTCCATAAAACAACACGGCTATTCTTCCAATAAAACCGGTTCAAAACCTTAGATTATTTGTGTCTCCTCCTCATCTCTTGCCTGCTCTTGGGCCTGCTAAGGCCATCTGCACAGCATCTCAAAATCTATTGACTTCTCCCATTTCTACTAGCCACACAACATTTGTTCATTATCTCTTGTCTAAACCGTAGCAATAATGGATCATCTTCCAGCTTCTCTTTGCAGCTCCTTTTATCCCAGTATAGCATTGCTAGTTTTTAATCTTCCTCTATAACTCCTATATTCCTCATGTAACTCCCCACTCAAATGGTTCTCCATGGGCTCCTCCCAACCACTGTGTAACTGAAGTTAGCTCTGACTCATAAACCAGGGATACCTGGTATCTTAGCCCTTGATGAATTGATGAGCAAGACAACAGGAAATGAGCCAGTGGAAAGTGTCTTCCTTTCTTTGGGATAGTTAATTATTTTGTTGTGTTTTTTTTATCATTAGAACTTTGCTTTTATGTAATGACAGCTTTTATGTTAGAAGCCTAAATATAAAAATATTGGCTCTGCATTTGTCTCCAGGAAGAAAGTTAATTAGATAGCTATCAAAGAAGGAAACAAGCATTTATTAAACTCCTGCTTTGTGCCAGGGACTGTGCTAAGTGTTTTACAAATATTATCTCAGTCGATCCTCCCAACAGTCCTGGCAGGTAAATACTGTTATCACAGTTTTGCTGAGCCAGAACTGAAATGATTTGTCAATCACACAATTAGTAAGTGAATAATGCCATATTTGAACTCAAATCTTCCTGACTTCATGTCTAGTGTTCTATCCACTGGGCTACCTAACTGCCTCTATGATGAGAGGTATTGATCTTAAACATAAACACACACATCTGAATAAGTATAGGGACTGGAATTGTGATTTAATTGAAATAGAGAACTTTTAGGTAAGGAAAATTCTTCCCTCTGCAACTTAGAAGTCTTAAAGAACTGCCTAGGCTATTAAGAATTTCAACAATTTACCCAAGACCATATAACCAATATGTTAGAGAGGGAACTTAAATCATATTCTCAGACTCTGGACCAAGTGCATTTTCTATAATATGGTTGACAAGTCCAAGTTTCTCCCAGCTTCAATATTGGTTCTCTATGATGCTATACTATGTCACTATTAATGAATAACCTGAAATTTCAAAATAACTATGATTAGTTCATTAATTTAGGGGACTTATTGTAAAAAAGGGAATAAGAGATAATGTTTGACCCCAAATTTAATTGGAATCCTAATTGTCTAAGGCCATTTATGGTATTCTTTCATATAAATTGAACCCAATATATTTCGCATCACTTTGGATCTAGCTTCTACTTTGTTGGGTTGTGGGGGGGGGGGGGTTGGTTGTTTTTCTTTTTGCTCTTCTTGGCTGTTATTGCTCTGTTTAGGAAGTTACCTATTCCAGAATAACCTTTGGCATGTGAATTCCCAGAAGGAATTAATTTATCTCACATTTAAGCACTCACTTTCCAACATTTTTCAGCATTTGAGTATGTACTGAGTGCTTATGAATCTCTGGCTGACTGTATTCTTCTGCACTATACCAAAGACTAATCTTGGAACTAGGAAAATTATGAACATATGCACATCAGTCTCAGGTCTCTTGGCACTAGCTGGAACCGTTGGCTTTTGAGCCATTTCCCAGCAAGGAAGAAGGAAACATCAGACTGTTCCTTCATCCATTCATTATGCCCTGAGGATGACATGCTATACCAAAATATAGCTGTCTATTGTGTTTAGTGGGATGTGAAGTGATGGTACTTGTCACTGAGAATGAGTGACAACAGAGCAGAGCAGAGGACATGGCTCCAACATTTTTCCTGGAGGACCTTTCACATTTGTGCATAGCAAAATGGATAATGGACCTTGAAGGTCTTGAAGAAGGGTATCCATGCCTTCAACCTGTCTGGTAGTTCATTTATCCACTTCACAAGCTCTAAGTGGTAAGTTTCAATAAATGTAGCCTTTACTCTTCCAGTCACATTCCTGGAAAGGGGGCAAAAAAGTTGGATGTGTTTTTCATTAAAATATCTATTTACCCTCGTTTCTACTTTCAATCCACTTTCATGTCTGTTTCCTTATGAAAACTGAATTGCTCAAGTGAGACTTCAGAGTCTGGCTTTGAGTGAAGCTGGGGCTTGGAAATAGGAAGACTATATTTCCTTACCTCCGTCCACCCATCCTCCTATGTCTAAGTGCATAGAGATGAAGTAGGTCTCTAAAGTTTTGCCTTATCCATATTCTCCTTATATGACTTCTCTGTCCTTTGATCAGTCAATCACATTTATTGACTATTTCCTGAGCAAAAAGTGTAGAGCAGGATCCCTTTGGCAGTCTGATAAAGATAATGTTTTGTTGAATGCATTCATGATTGAAAGGTATGCTATTTCATTTAGAGGCTAATAAAAATAAAGATGTATTTTTTTTCTCATCCAAATTCATAGACTCCCTAAAACTCTGTCCACAAAGCTCATGGTAGGGAGGAGGTGAGATAAGAACTCTTGTGTAGAGATTGGTATTCTCTCTATTAGGTGATCCTAAGCAAGGGAATAGGATAGCCTTCCCCAGTGTTTACTTTCTTGGAAGATACAAGGGACAATGATAGCCAGTAGTGGTCTGCCACTGAGCTCTTTCTCTAGAAGGCTTTGTGGGACATGCTCATTCTCCAGAAGCTGGCCCCAGAAGCTCTACTACATTCATCATTATGTGTAGGGGAAGGAGATGGTTCCCACTGTAATTTGATTCAAAACAAGTCAAAATTCATGACATTTCTTTGGGTCATAAAGGTTTTTTAGGACATCAGGAACTTCTTATTAAAATGGAGATCCCATGTAGGAGAAATTCAATTCTAGCTAATAGCCAGGCAATATCCATGTCCCCTGTAAATGAAGTATATCAGGGTTCCTTAAACTTTTTCCACTTGCAATTCCTTTTTGCCCAAGAAATTTTTACATGACTCTTGGTATATAGTATATAAAGTAGTATACAAATCAAATGTTTACTACTAATAAATAATAATTTCATGACCCCCCACATGGGGTCAAGGAAGAGGAAAGAAGAATGCAGGTAGGAGGAAACCAAAGATTCTCTTCATTTTAAAGAGTGTACTCAGATTCTGAATTGAATTCATAGGAATTTAGTCAACTTGCTTTGGGAAACTAATCAGATCTAGAGACCTGGAGAATTCCTCATCATCATGAGAAAAGATGAAGTGCTTGTTTGCATAGTGACAGGCGAGGAATGAAAAAAGGAAATTGAAGACTGATTCTTGCCAAAGAAATGATAGTCTAGTGGGAAAAATTGGAAAATTGTTAAGTGTGAACTAATGACAGAAACATATCAACATACACATAAGCAGTCATGAGTTTAACTGGCACAAGAGAGCTTAATACAAAATACCTTATGATCAGAGATATGAGAAGGATAAATGAAAAGAGGAATTTCTGGGGTTATTTGGGACTCACTAAGGGAATGTGGAAGATTTCATGGAAAAATGTTGAGTCAAACAGTTTTAAAAAAGGAAAGAAATATAGCCTTATAGAAAGGAATAATAAGAATACTAATAAGAATTTTTCTTGTGTATCATGATAATTGTGGAGATATGTATAGAAGAATTGTACATGTTTAACATATATTGGATTACTTGCTGTCTAGGGGAGGGAGTGGGGGAAAAGGAAGGAAAAACTTTGGAACACAAGTTTTGCAAGGGTGAATGTTAAAAATTATCTGTACATATGTTTTGAAAATAAATAGATTTAATAAAAAGAGATATAAAAAGTACTAATTTGGAGGCTTTGTCAAGTGACTATTTCCGGGAGTGTTGATTAAAAAAAAAATTAAAGGGTTTCATTAGGGAGAAGTAGCAAGGTATGTAGCAATAGAAGTCCTGGGGAAGGGGCAGCTAGGTGGCGCAGTGGTTAGAGCACCAGCCCTGAAGTCAGGAGGACCTGAGTTCAAATCTGGTCTCAGACACTTCCTAGCTGTGTGACCCTGGGCAAGTCACTTACCCCCAATTGCCTCAGCAAAAAGAAAAAAAAAAAAAATAGAAGTCCTGGGGAGAGACAAGAATCCAAGAAAGAACTTGGAAGTCTTATAGAACTACTGAGGAAGCTTAGACAAAACTATCCAGAAGAAGAAAAGGCTGCCCCAAGAGGAAACTGGATATTTGTAAACAGAGGCAGCTAGGTGACTCAGTGGCTAGAACACTGGGCTTAAAGCCATGAAGACCTGAATTCAAATTTGACCTCATGTATAAGCTATATGATCCTGAACAAGTCACTTAATCTGTTTGCTTTAATCCACTGGAGAAGGAAATGGCAAACCATTCCAGTATTTTTGCCATGAAAACTCCATGGAAAGTATTGGATCCATGAGATCACACACAGAATTGAATGAATGACTGAACAACAACAAACAACAAAGCAAAATGGAGATGATTTGTTACATGTGTTTTAAAAGGGATTTCTGTTCAGTTGTAAATCTTGAAGATCCCTAGCAATTTTAAAGATTCTCTGAAACTAGTGGGGATATCTTTGCTGTCTTGAAAATTACAAATTTAGTAGAAGAGGCTTCCAAAGTCAGCACTGAGCTGAAAGAAGTCTGAGACCAGCCACACTTGGGGCACAGAGATGACCAGCCACTTCCTGCCTAGTCCCAATAATGTGAGATCATGTAATTCTACATAAATAGCAAAGGCATTTTGGCTCACCTCCAGTGAGGATTTTTTGACAGAAGGGGAAAGATCCATAATTATATTTTAAGCTATATTGCCTATTCCTACTGGTACTTTCTTCCCCGTCCCCATTTTTGATTTTTGACTATCCAAAGGGGTTGGTAGGGACAAAGGGCCAACAAGGTTAAGTTCAGTTTAATTATTTTACTTAAATAGATGTGGCATTCTTGATACAAACTAGCATTTCTTTGAGAAAAATTTCATCACTAAATAGAATTCCCTAAATTATGGAAGCACAAGGAATCCTTGACTTAGAACTGACAGGAGAGAATTTCAGAGACACTTCCTTATCTTAAATATAAAGAACTTGAAGTCCAGAGTTGTTAGCTTATTTACTCATGATTAAAAAGTTGAACTGAAATTTATATCCCAATCCCCTAATTCTAGATTTAGTACTCTTCCCATTGAACCACAATCCTTCCCCAAAGCATGATCTCCTTCCTCTGACCCCAGATGAAGTAATAAAACGATGCCCAATTCAGCCAGAAATGTACAATTTTCCTGGAGGATTTGGAGGGTTGTCTCTAAAATATGATAATTCTCATTTTCTTCATGTTAGTGCAGTAAGAACAGGAGAAGGTGGTGATGGAGTGCAGGGCCATTCAGGAGCAGTAGTTAGAGCCAGCCCTAAGGCAGTTTAATTGTTTTGTTTAAATTGATGTTTTCGAGCATCTATTTTGATTTTGAACATAAACTTTGAAAGGAAAGGTTTCTAACTGCAAATACCTTCTGCTTCATTTTAAAGGATTGTTGAGATCTTTGAAGAAGGCAAATCTTGTTTAACAAGGGCATTCGTATTGGTTATTCTTGTAATTCCATCAACCTCAATAAAGTGCTGATGACTCAGTCTTTATTGATTCATCTGCTATATAGCTAGAGGGACCTTCACTCAGCTATCTTATCTGATCCCCTCTATTTACAGACAAGGAATCTGAGGTTTGATATAAAATAAATTGAGAAGGAAAGTTCCATACTGGTTAATCTTCACCTTCCCCTGATAAAGAAAGCCTGCTGATTTAAAATATGTCACAGTGGTAGTTTAGTCAGTTGTATAGCAAATTTGATATTATGTATGCTGTAAACTAGGAGAAAACATCATTGGATGTTTTCCCCAATTTGTTGTTATTCAGTCATTCTCTTCATGACCCCATTTGGGGTCACTTAAGAATCTATTCTAGTGTCTATTACTCCTTACTGGATATATTTTTTTTTAATCATAGATTTTTAGCACTGAAAAAGACCTCAGGAGATCATTTGGTCCGTTCCTTCCAGACTGTTTCTGTTGTTGTTCAGTCTTTCCAATAATGTCCAACTGTTCATGATCCTATTTGGGTTTTCTTGGCAAAGATACTAGAGGTGGTTTGTCATTTCCCTCTCTAACTTATTTAGGAAACTGAGATGAACAAGGTTACGTGACTTGTCCAAGATCCCACAGCTAGCAAGTGTCTGAGGCCCTGATTTGAACTCATATCACTTGACTCCAGGACTGGCACCCTATCCTAAATCACATAGTTGTCCCAGCATTTAGAAAGTATTAAATGCTGCTAAGGTTTGTCATAAGGGGGGATATGTGGAGTAAGGAGTGGTTACAGTGGGTTTGGGGTTGTTTTTCTAGAGGAGAATTTTTGAATCATATTAGAATTGTAACATCTGTTACAGTGTTTTTAATCAAAACTGATTTGGATTCCAGCATTCCAGTCCTTACTCCTATTTGGCAGTTTAAGTTTGGCAAGGATTCTCATATGAAATGCAGGGGGTTCAGGTCATCTATGACTGTTCTGGGCTAGTCAGAGTGCCTTCCACTAAGGGCTTGGTGCAATATCATGCACTTTGGATGAGGCAGTGTGGTACAGGGAGAATAATGGAAAATAGAGAGTATTAGAATAATATAGAATAGAGAGACTGAGAATAATAGAATGGAGAATAACCAAATATTATAAAATCGAGAGAATGCAGAATAATATAAAATAGAGAGAATGGAGGATAAGAGAATAATATAGAATGGAGAGAGTAACAGAATAATATAGAATAAAAAGAATAATAATAGAATAATAAAATAATAGAGAAGAGAATGGAGAATAATAGAGAGAATGGAGAATGATAGAATCATATGGAATAGAGAGAATAATTAATAGAGAAAATAGAGAATAATAGAATAATGTAGAATGAAAAGAATAATAGAAAAAATGGAGAATAATAGAATGATGGAAAATAATAGGAAGAAAAAGAATAATATGTAATAGAGAGAATGGAGAATAATAGAATAAAAAGAATAACAGAGAGAATGAAGAATGATAGAATAATATAGAATAGAGGAAAATAATAGAAAGATGGAGAATATGAAATAGAGAGAATGGAGAACAATAGAATCATAGAACAGAAAGAATAAATAATAGATAAAATGTAGAATAATATAGAATAAAAATAATATTAGAGAGAATGGGAAATAATAGTATAATAGAGAATAGAGGAAAATAATAGAAAATGGAGAATAATATGAAATAGAATAGAGAATAATAGAATCATATAGAATAGAGAGAATAACAAAGAGAATGGAAAATAATAGAATAATGTAGAATAGAGAGAATAACAAAGAGAATGGAGAATAATTGTGTCTTTAGAGTCTGCAGTTGTGGGTTCAATCCTATCCCTTTCACATTCTACCTGTGATCTTGCTGGGTCTTAGTTTCCTTATCTATAAAGTAAAGGAGTTATATTGAATCCTGTTTAGGGTTTCTTCTACCTTTAAATCTATTGTGTTAAAATAATTAAGTAACAGAAAAATCTTCTAAATTAGCTTAGAATTTTTTTATTGTATTGGTTAATCACTACCCTTTTATTAGCAGAAGGTAAAATGATAGAGCAGGGGTTCTTAATCTTGTGTGTGTTTATATGTGAATTAGTCTGTGAATTTCTCTTCAGAATGTTTTAAATGCATAAAACAAAATACAGAGGATTATGGAGGAAATCAATTATCCTAAAATACAATTCTCAAAATCTTAAAGAAAGAAGGAAGGAAAAAAAAAGAAAAGTGGAAAAAAGAATGTCAATGAAAAGGAAGCAAGCAAAAAAAGAAAGGTACGAAGGAAGGAAGGAAGGAAGGAAGGAAGGAAGGAAGGAAGGAAGGAAGGAAGGAAGGAAGGAAGGAAGGAAGGAAGGAAGAAGAGGAAGGAAGGAAGTTCACAGAGCCAGCACAGATTATCAGCTAGTCAGTCAACAGGCATTTATTAAGAATTTACTATGAGAGAGATATTATTTTAAGTCTTAAATAATAGTTTGTATTTGGATGTTTGCAAAGCACTTGCTAGGTTATTTCACCGGGTCCTCATAACAATTCTAAGAGACAAGTATATTATCCCATCTTCCAGTTGGGGAATCTGAATCTGAGAAAGGTTAATGACTTGGCTCAAGCACACAAGAACTAAGTGTTTGAGGAAGGATTTTAATTTTGGTCTTTCTGACTCCCAATTTAGCGGTCTGTATCTCCTGGATCACCTGGCTGCACCTCTGGTTTCTAACAGAAGAAGGTGGGAAACTGCCCTAAAATCTGGTGACAAGGAGAATACTGACTCATTGTTGAGGAGGGGAGGTAGCAAGGACCAATTACATTTTGGAAGTTGTCACATCAAAAAGAAAAGGCAGAATCAGTATGTTTCTGTAGATTGGCTTTGCCTCATTTTGCCCAGGACTAATTCTCCCTCACACAGCTGCTAAGATTGAACCAACTTTTCGATGAGATTCCCAGCCTGTCAGTCTGCATTTCTCATCACCAAGGAGAGGAGCTTCCCAACCATGATCCCAAATCCCAGAACAGAATCAGCATCCATTTCTGACAGAAGAGCTACCCCCTCTTGTGGCCAGACCATCTCAAACCCAAAGATGACTGACCCTCATTTCCCTTCCTTGCTGATAGTAAAGAGCTGATCTCTCCATGAGGCAGCACTGAGTTTTATTTATTTATTTATTTATTTATTTATTTAATTTTTTGCATTGGATTTTCCTAAAAATCCTAACATCACAAAATCACATGCTGAGGACAAGAGTGAGTCAACAGCACGTGCAGTTTCATGAGCACAAAGAATCCCACATGTTGTTTATGCTTAAGAACTGGCTCCATTATCAGGGACTTGAATGTTGTCTTTAACCTAAAGGTTTTTGGAGATCAGGAATGTGTGGACTTTGTGGCTAGGAAAAAAAAGAATTAAATTTTTTCCCACTGAAGGAATTGCTCTTTAAGCTTGAAAGATATTAGGTTCCCAAGGGAAAAATCTGACCTTTACCATTCTGGTCTCTGTAACATCAGTTTGAGAAAAACGTGGGTTTTCTCATTCCATAGTTCAGATACCACTAGTTCTCCATCCAGAAGGACCATCTGCTTTGCCCAAATCGCTGTCCTGAAATTTCCCCATTCCATCCTGTGCAGAATGCCAGACCAAACTCTCTAAAATGCTACTTTTACCCCATCACTCCTATTTAACTCCCTAATCTGGATTCTGAAATGCTGCCTCTATTTGGCCCAACTGATCCTGTCCAACCTTGTTTTTCACTCTTCCCCAGCCTCCACCAGTCTTCCCTCTCCCTCTCCCTACCTCTTCCTTAGGACCACTACTTTTTGGTAAATCATCCTTACTTCTATGCCTTTGCCCAAATGCCCTTGACCACTTGCCTCTGCTAATTGTAAGATTATAAACCTAAATCCTGGAAATATATCATAGACTGTTTAGTTCATCCCACTGTAAAATAAAGGGCATCCTTGGTGGGTATGAACAAAGTACATTCTTTGTCCCCAAATGTTGGGGTTCATTGTGGGTCTGAGGTATCCCTTTACCTGGTCCCCTGCTCCAAAACATACAGTGTCTTACAATATATTTATTACTCTGACAGGTCTGGGATCCCAGATACAGACAGACAGACAGAGACAGACCACCATACATTTATTCTCAGATCTTCAGAGGAAATGTTCTTCCTCTCCTTCAGGATCCTCAGGGTAGCCCAATTGAGGGGAAATGCACTTCCTCTACTTACCACTCTAGCTCTTGAGCACCAATCTGACACATTTTCTTTCTGCACAACCAACTTTTCACATTGTCATAGCCACATGGTGAAGGATGATTTCATAACAAATCACTCACAATAATGATATTTTAAAATGTTAAACATACCTACCAGAAAGGCAAGATACTGAAATAATAATAGCATTGCAGAAATAGGTTTATAACTCCAGAACTAGAATATTTTCTAGTGTGCCATATTATCTCCAAGTTTCCTGGTTTCTTTAAGGGTCAGCCAGAGAGTCTTCCTTCCTAGACTAGTCTTTTCACAGTGATTTTTTCTTTCTCTGAATTTCCTAGCACTTACTATTTCATACAATCATGCCTTTAATTATATAAAATCACAAGGCTTAGATCACAAGGATCTTATTGTTATTCCATTCTCTATCCAAAATAATAATAATTATTATTGAGTCATTTTTAGTCACTTCAATTCTTCATGACCCCATTTGGGGTTTTCTTTGCAAAGATACTGAAGCAGTTTACCATTCCCTTCTCCAGATCATTTTTCAGATAGGGAAACTGAGGCAAGCATAGGGTTAAGTGACTTGCCCACAGTCACACAACTAGGCCACGTTTGAACTCATGAAATTGAGTCTTCCTGACTCCAGACCTGGCACTCTATCCACTGCACCCCCTTGCTTCTTTAGGAATCTTATAAATCACTAAGTCTAATCCTTTCATTTACAGATGAAAAAATTGAAATTTATAAGAAGGAAAAAATGATTTTTTTTCCCTTAAGGTTCTCAATCTGGTGTTCTTTCCACCCTTTTTTGGCCTTTGTTCTTGAAAAGGACCATGATACTTGCATGTGAGTGAGTTGGATTGAAGTGAGGGAGGCTGGGCAAGGTCACCTGCCTCAGTTTCCCCTACAAAGCATCTGGGTCCAAGGTCCAGATATAGATCAGAAGGACTGGAGGTTTCCTTACTCAGCATTGTTTTCTAAGTTGTGTGTGTGTGTGTGTATGTGTGTGTGTGTGTAGGCTGGGGTAGGTAGGGATCTTGGATCTTCTCTACTAACTTTATAGTTGACTTGTAAACTCCTTGACCATAGCCACCATGCCATCTACTTTTTAATCAAAAATGCCAAATGCACAGATTAATCAATTCTTGTTAAATGGCTTGGAATGAATGAAAACTTCTTCCTCAATTTTTGCAGCCTATGGCTCAGAATCCCAATTCTGAGCTCACAGACTTTGTTCTCTCTTGAGGGCCATTGAGTGATATTAGTCATCTGGCTCAGCGCCTCCCAAAGTAACCTCTCCCAAGCCAAAAATTGGTCTCAGAACTCAGAGGATCCCACTTCCAGCTTCTCTGCTACTTTCTGTAATCACTCAAGCTCACAGACTTTATTCATGGACAAAAAAAAAAACAAAAACAAAAAAACTTGGAGAAAAAATGGCAAACTCCTGCAAAGGATTAGTGACAGTGGCTAGATGCACCATATCACCTGGCCTGGAATCAGGAAAAGTCATCCTCCCAAAATGCATGCTGTGTGATCCTGCAGTCACTTAACCTCAGTTTACCTCAGTTTCCTCATCTGTCAAATGAGTTGGAAAAGGAAATGGCCAACCATTCCAGTATCTCTGTTAAGAAAACCTCAAATGGGGTCCCGAAGAACTGTGCATGATTGAAATGAATGAACAATACAGAAACAGTCTGGCAGGAGTGAATCAGAATCTCTTGAGATCTTTTTCAGTGATACAATTTATAATTCTAAAAGAAAAACAAGTACTTTTTTCTCTTAGAAAAAAAGCACTCACTAAGTTCTAATACATAGTAGAATAGATTCCAAAGTGAGGAAATAGGAGTATAGAGGCAAAATTGGAAGTATTAGTCCAGTCTCTTTGTTTTATAGGTGAAAACTGAGGTCAGAAGATGGTCACCTGGGTGGTAAGGGAATAGAAAAAAGTCTTCCTTTTTACTCTACTGCATTGCAGCCCCCTTCCTTTGGGGGAGCTGGTTAAGGTTAAGAGTTGTGTGGAAAAACTGGGGTGCGGTCCTGCTTGGAAGGAATCCTATAAGGAAACACCCCATTCTGTAATGTTGAGGGACTTCATGCACATCCCTGAAGGGGAGTCCCTCTTGGGCATTGGGTCCAAGCTGCCATCTTACCTCTAAAATGGTTATTTTGAACAATGGGTAGGAGGCAACTGGGACAAGTCAGGTCTAGAGGCTCCAGGTGTTCCAGAGGCCCCAGAGGCAAACCTCTGTTTTCCTTAATGCACTGTAGAAAGGAACACTCCAGTATCTTTCCCAAGAAAACCCCATAGACAATTTTGCCGTGTCAGGGGAATTGGACATGACTGAATGTTGTAAAAATAGCGATGGCCAAATGTGACATTCCAGCATTGAGTTTCCAGAAAGTGAAGAAGAACTGCTGCTCAACAGTCTACCCAATCAGGGGTTTCATCTAGGTATCACCGATCCAAAGCTTGCAAGGACCCCGCCATGTCTTCTATCATCCTAATTTTATAGATAGGGAAACTGAGGCTCAGATGCTATAGATAAATAAACTGAGAATTTAGACTGAGGTCCTCTGTCCAGAGTCACTGTTCTTTCTAATGGACCACAGCACTGAGTAGAAAGAGAAGAGAGCTGAGTCTTTTGTTGTTATTCAATTATGTCTGATTCTTCGTGACTCCATTTGGGGTTTTGTCGGCAAAGGTACTGGACTGGTTTGCCATTTCTTTCTCCAGCTCATTTTACAGATGAGGAAACTGAGGCAAACAGGATTGAGTGATTTGCCCAAGATCATACAGCTAAGAAATAAATGTCTGAGACTGAATTTGAATACAGACCTTCCAGACTCTAGCTGTAGAACTCTTATCCACTGGGCCACCTGTCTGTCCCATAGTAAGTTTTATATATTATTAATAGTTACTACTTTATATATTAAATATAATATAAATTTCATATTATATATGAAAATGCAATTTTCATATATAATGTTACTATTCCCATCTTACAGATGATGAATCTAAGACTAAAAGAAATGAAGTCAGTCACTTAGGGTCATATGTATCAGAGGCAGCATTTGAATACAGGTCTCCCTAACTCCAAATCTGTCAGTCAATCCATTCTCACTAGCTGCCTCTCTCATCTGAATGCCTTGAGTATTGGCCATATGAAAGTTGTAGTGTGGATATCAGTTTCTTGACAAAGACAGGCTTAGAAGCATCAGATGGGTTTGCCTGTTGATTGCCACCCATTGATGAATTTCACCCCCAATCTCTGTTCCCCATCCTGTGGTCCTTCTCCATCTCTCCCAAGATATACTATGTCACATGGCGCTTCAGTATAAATCAGAGCTTTGCTCTCCACTACTCGTGACTGATGTGGGAGATTCCTCCAGCTTCCTCCGACTGTGTCTGCCACCTTTCCTCAGCAAAAGGATCACCTAGGGAAAGTAGAAGTCATCCTTGAAGTATTTTCACCCCCAAAAAATTTGAAACCTACATGTTTTCAGTCCAACAATTTGAAATGTGTTTTTCTAGTGCATCTCCAACACAGTAGTATCCGGATCTATAATGCTGAAGGTCCAGATGAAAGGTAATAAAAATTCATCTCTTTGTTTAAAATGAGAATGTGTCTCACGACTGCAGTTGCTGCCATCTGCTTCTTTCCCACTGCAGTAACCCAGGCCACCCCAGTAAATTAAATCTCCCTCTAATGTCTTCGTATGACCTGCTTATCACATTACAGAATCCCACTCACTTGAAAGGAAAAACTCTTATTATAACATTACAGCAGTACAGTGATTGCAAACGTTCAGATGGTATTTTTCGCGTGTCTTCAAGGAGAAATCTGTCCAAAGCACGAGGGATATTTAGGTTTTTTTCTTAATTTATAAATACCACTTGCATCCTCGATTCTGTTGCCTTTTTTTCAGGGCAAAGTTGAGTTCTTTAATACCTCTCCTGTGGTTCTGTTTCTAATGGAGCATTTCCAAACTAAATTAAGAGAATTATTCCCATTTACCATTCTTAGCTAAGGAGAGCAACCTCCTCTGGTCAGCCCTAGCAGAGTGGAAAATGTAGCAGCACCATGTGCCATAAAAAGGCAAGAAGCAGCAAGCAGCATATAGCAAGGGAAAGAATCATGGGCCTTGGAATTAGGGGAGAAGGATTCTGATCCTGATTCTCCCCTTCACAAACTATTAGCAAGTCCCTCTACCTACTTGAGAATCAATATCCCCATGTATTAAATGAGGATTTGGATTAGATTATCCCTAAGGCCCTTTCTTACTGGGCTCATCCATAATTTTCTTTTAAAATAGTAATTTTCTATATTTTATAACATGTATTTTCTTTTAATACATGTTGTCCCCAGCATAGTGTCTGCCTAGTTAATAGTAGATGCTTAAACAATAATTATTTAATTGCATGATAAATAATTACTTTAATAAGTACTAATAACAACCCATAAATGCATGGTCTCTGGTACAATCATAATCACAGACAGCATTAAAATCTGTACCACACAATTTAACACCTAATTTCTTGGTTTTTTTTTTTTTTTGCTTGTTTCATGAGCATAAATTTGATCTCCTCAAATTGTAAATCCTTTGACTTTAGGAATTGATCTTAAAAGACTGAGCAAATACTGTTGTTGAGTGATTGGAAAGGATTAACTGACAAATGACTAAATGTCCATATTATATTTTAAATGCTTGATATAAATCAAATGTGTCTTGTATTATATATATATCAAAGAGGCAAAAAAGTGATGATCTACATATTCAGAAAAGGCAAATATGGGAGTATGATAGGCTATTATTACTTCGTTTCTGTTTAATCCATTAAGGTCTTAGAGCAGGTAGTTTGGCAAATGGGGAGAATTCATTGTGAGCATGGGTTATTTCGTAACATATTTGCTAGGAAGCACAGTACAGGCTCATAGTAGGTGCTTAATAAATGTTTATTGATTAATTAGTAGTGAAAAATGGAGGATGTTATAGTTAGATGAAGCAAAGACTGGCTAGTAATATTCACATTTCTAAAACATTTCAAAGTTTATAAAACATTTTTCTTATGGTATTCTCATATCCATTTTACAGCTAAGAAAATTGAGGTCACACATATAGTGTCAGAGGTAGGATTCAAAACCATGTCACATAATGGTGCTTTCCACTTAACCACATATTACCTAGTCAAGCAGAGTAGGAAGATACCTACATTTTTGAGAGGAATATCTACTTCTAATTTACTTAGACTTGGGGGAAGGAGAATATGAACAGATACATCTTGCTATTTTTGATAGGGAGAGACATGCAGCCTCTCTCGGTGTTATTCCCTTCTACCTAGAGGCATTTTTGAACTGGATATAGTGGGTGTGCATATGGTGGGTCAAGGTGGGCCAAATGACGCCATTAGTTTTTTGCCAACCTGGTGCAAGGTCTAGAGAATGACCAGATGCATAGAATGTTGGGAGATAGTGAAGAATTAGGATGAAGAATGAAGGACATTGTTGGAGGAACCAATTGGAGAGCATAATATTGTTGGGTTTAAGGACAATTATGTGAAAAAATCCCTTCTTTAGACAGCAGATCAAGTATTGTACAGAATAGTTGAATGCATAGAATGTTGGGAGAAACTGAAGAATTAGGACGAAGAATGAAGGACAGCAAATCTAGTATACCTCGTAGTAGAATAGTCGAATGCATAGAATGTTGGGAGATATTGAAGAATTAGGATGAAGAATGAAGGACATTGTTGGAGAAACCAATTGGAGAGCACAATATTGTTGGCTTTAAGGACAATTATGTGGAAAAATCCATTCTGAAGATAGCAGATCTAGTATACCTTGTAGTACAATAGTTGAAGCAGAAGATGGCTGTGCAATGAATAAAATTTCATTTTAGGATAGCAAAAGATACTTGTTCCATTGTTTCAAGTAATGTCCAGCTCTTTATGACCCCTTTGGGGTTTTCTTGACAAACATACTGGAATGGTTTGCCATTTCCTTTTTAGCTCATTTTACAGATGAGAAAACTGAGGCAAATAGTGACTTGGCCAGGCTCCCACAGCTAGTGGGTCTCTGAGGTCACATTTGAACTCAAGTCTTCCTAATTGACTCTATCCTCTGCTCCAGTTGGTTGCTTAGTCTCTAGGATATTAAGCAGATACTTGTTCCTCATCACTGTGAAATGAAATAAGACCCAATTCCCACCTGAGAATGTAGTCTCCTAGAGTCCAGGGTCTTTTTACTTTATCTTTGTATCCTAACACATAGCAAATGCTTAATTAAGCTGATTGAGAAATCCTGGTAATTTGAAGCTCCAAGAGAAGAGCATAGTAAAGAAGTTCTGTAAGCCTCTCTTGTGTTTCCATTCTCCTATCCAAAAATTGGGAGTCCAGTGACTTGTGCAAAGCCTCAATTAATGGTCACTCCAGAAGTTCATTTTGTCTCTATTAGCCTTTCTTAAGAGTTTTATAGATATTGAATTCTTTAAAATCTTGTAGGGCCACATAGGAGAAATGATTACCAAATCAAACTGCCTGTGAAGTGAACATTTTCTTTCATTTGGTGCTCATCTCACGATGTGATTTCTTATTTTCCCCATTCAAGATATTTTGTCCTGTTTCAAAATGAAGACAAAATGGGGGGCAATGTGGTGGGCAGGACAGCAATGGGACATTGTGACACCAAAGGCACAGTGCCAGTCTGGTACTGTCTTTCCATCTGGGATGATTGCTCATGTGAACTGAAATGAGGTTTTGGATGAACAGCATTTTCAGGAGCACAGGTCTCATGGCAATGGAGCTATTTTAGCCCTCTGCCCTACCATTATCACTCATCTTCCCTTTGTGCTGTGTCTTCTCTTGTTTAGATCTCTAGGGACTTGATTTATAAAGCATTAGTCCTAGTGATAACTTGGATCTTATGCTAATGGCAGTACAAATGAAGCAGTGGTGTCATTAAATAGTTTAATGACTCTCTCTTGAGTGCTAGTATAATGAGAGTAGAAAAATGTTGGATCTTGGCAATTCTCTTATGCTCCTGCCAGAATCCAGCATGCATATGGGAGTTCACTAAAAAGTGCTGAGCAAAATTGCCATTGGTTTTTGGCATTTCCTCAAGACTGAAAAATTTGAAATAGAGTGAATTTTCTTTCTGAAACTATTTAGCCTCCAGTTTCTGTTTGTTGATGACAAAGAAATGAATTCAAGCTAAATTATGAAAAAACAGTGAGGTAAGCACAAGTACACTACTTATCAACGAAATCTGCTCCAGGTCACAAATAAAACAGCTGTCAGACATTAGGCTTTAAGAAAAAGAATTTTCAGAAATTAAAATCAGTACTGACTGAGTCAGCTGATGGTTTATAAAATATCACTGCTCAATCATCCTCTGGCACATACTGTCACATAAGCATACGATGAAATCATCAGCATTCTCTAGTATTTGTCCAACCAAAAATTGGGTGGTTTTTCCAATATGCCAGGTTATTAAGAAAAGGCATTGTGGTAAAGTTCTGGGTTTCAGAAAACCTAGGATCTATTTTCTATGTCATTGAAAAAAGAAAAGCACCTGCCCTCAAGGAGCTTATATTCTGTCAGAGAAGCATGCATACCAGTAACTACAACAATGTAATGATCAGTCCATCAACAAATATTTGACACCTATTATGTGACAGATACAAAGTTAATATTAATAATTATAAAACATGGAAGACAAGGAAGCATGGAGTGAATGAGGAAAGGCTAATATAGAAGATGGCTCTTGAGCTAAATTCTGAAGGAAACCAGAAATTCTGAGAGGTGGAAGTAAGGATAAGCATGAGATTCCAAGTATGAGGTACTATATAAATGTAAAGTTAAGGGGAGATAAAATACCAAGTGATCATTTTAATAAAAATCTGACTATATTAGATCAAGTCTAGAATAGGGTATAGGTGCCACAGATAGAATGGCACTGGAGACAATTTATTTTTTGGTGCCCTTTATCTCCCCTTCTAAACCTTTTTTCCTACCGCTTGGCTTCTCTTTCACTTTTATAAGATCATCCTATTTCCCCTTAACTTTCTAAATCTTTCCATTCTAGTATCTTTCCAGGTCTGGGTCCCTAAGACTAACAAAAATCTAAGATTTTCCCATTGGTCCCACTTCCAAAAAAAAAAAAAAAAGACCATTTCATCATTTCATTAATAATCTGAACTCTGGGTTGAGATGAAAGTAATTGAATCAAAGTAATTACTTCTAGATATGAATGATTGAATTCCCATAAGATTTGTATGGAGGCTTAATCTTCTCAAAGAAAATTTGCATTTTAAAAGAGGAGTTATTTAGCCCAAATTTATCTTGAACATGCATGATTCGTGGTAAAATATATTTGATCAGGGAGGCCTTTTTTGTTTGAGTTTACTATTGTGGATCTCTAATCTTCTGCCTTCCTTCCACTGTGCCAAAAGAATAAAAATCAGCAACTTTCTAGCTTTCTGATGACAGAACTATGTGACTTAAACTATATGACCTAACCAGAGTTACCAGTAGATTTAGAAAAGGAGATTTGAAGACCATCCTGAGAGACCAAAGTATTACTGTTCTCAAAATCAATCAATAAACATTTCTTAATTGCCTACAAAAAAAGTAGAAAAAGACAGTTGTTCCTCTTAGCAAGAAAAGTATGAGGGCCTATAGAAAGAGACATCTACCCAAAGCCTTCCTCTTAATGCCAAATGGGAACTCATTTGCAGAAAAGAAGTTTCATCAACATTGCTAGGTTGGTACCAATGGGCATCTTCTCCCTCCCTTTAACCCAGCCCAATTCACACATTTGTCCTATTTCAGTTCCTGGAGTGCATAAGTAAATCTAAATGAGAGTAAGCCCATCTCATTTGAGTTGACTAGTCAGTCAACAAACACTTCAAACATTTATTAAGTACCCACTATATATATATACATATATACATGTATGTGTGAGTGTGTGTGTAACATATAAATAAATGTGTATGTGTGATAAGAGCTAGGTATACAAAAAAAAAAAAAGACAAAACAGGCAGTCCCTGCTCTCAAGGAGCACGGGAAAATAACATGCAAATAATTATGTACAGATTATCTAC
The DNA here is from genome assembly GCA_023553655.1 of Myrmecobius fasciatus. Classification (NCBI taxonomy): domain Eukaryota; kingdom Metazoa; phylum Chordata; class Mammalia; order Dasyuromorphia; family Myrmecobiidae; genus Myrmecobius; species Myrmecobius fasciatus. The sequence continues at coordinate 338,662 of JAJPUD010001918.1, forward strand.
AAGATAAGTTGGAAATAATTAGCAGAGAGGGAAGTAACATTAAGAGGAAGATTGTGAAAGACTTCTGATAGATGGCAGGATTTTAGGTAGGACTTGAAGGAAGGCAAGGATGCCAAGGGGAAGAGATGAGGAGGGAATTCCAGACAGGGGAGATAGCCATTGAAAATGCCCAGGGTTGGAAGATGGAGCATCCTGTTGGAGAAACAACTAGGGGGCCAATGGCAAACCAGTAAGGTCAAAGCTCAAAGCTTACTTTGAAATCTCCAGGTCTCCCACAGTTGAATTAATTCCCTGCAGGGCAGAACAAGAGCAGGACAAGAATAAGGTTTTATGTGTGCTGCAGAGCTGGGATGGTTTTATTAATTGTTTTCAAAGAGAAAAGCTGAGCGATTAAGGATTGCTTCTGGCTTAAACTAGAAGGAGAAAACAATTTGCAAGAAAAGATTTGTACTTATGGCAATATCTTAGATTCATACCCATTTCAAAGTCTTTGTAGCAAATGATCTTTCTCACTAAGAAAAACTATAAAACAGTTGGTTACAGAAAAAAAAAGGCCTTATCCATGTGGAAATGGATGAGTCACAGCCTTTAGTCACATCATAGGCAGGATATCACAGATGAGTGTTTGTCATATAACAGTTCTTAATGATTTCTAGAATTATATGGAAGAATCTTGAGTGAAGAATACATCAAAATTTTCCCCTTCCACTTTTTACTTTTATATTTATCAGACGACAGGAACAAATAGAAACTCAAGTGGAACTTTAATTTCTTTTTACCTGTGCTGCATGGTAAACTTTTTGGCTCTAATAAGAGTTGATGTGGCTTTGGGTTTATACTTTTATAGTGACTGCAAAGTCTAAAACATAATGTGACCTGAGGGACGGGATCCTGGATCTTGAGATGAGGGATTTCTGTTTAGATCTCACCTCTACTGTTTACTTCTTATGTGACCTTAAGCAAGTCACTCTCCATCCTAATGGGCTATTAAGGTTCCTTCTAGGCCTAAATCTGAGGTTTTCATCTGAGCTTTAACTAACATTTAAAATAGTTGATTGGCTTCCTATCTTGAGTTGTTCAGTCATTTTTCAGTTAAGTCTTTCTATTTGTAGATCCCACAAAGGATTTTCTAGACAAAAATACTGGAATGGTTTGCCATTTCCTTCTCCAACTTATTTTACAGATAAGGAAACTGAGGCAAAAAGGACAAAGTGACTTATGTAGAATCCCACAGCGAGGAATTGTCTTAAGGTCAGATTTGAACTAAGGAAGATGAGTCTTCCAGATTCCACTGCCCCACTTAACTGCCAGTGCTTATCTAATCAAGATATTTGTTTAACAGATGAATTTTAGTTGCAGCTCAGGAAGGAACTATACATGTCAGCATACATAGAGAATCACTTTGAAATGAGCAGAACCAAGAGATCATTGTACAAGACAACAAGAAGATTACGTGATGATCATTTCTGATGTAAATGGCTCTTTCCGGCAATGAGATTATTCAGGCCAGTTCTAATGACCTTGTGATGAAGAGAGTCATCTGCACCCAGAGAGAGAACTATGGGAACTGAGTGTGGATCGCAACAGCGCATTTTCACTTTTTTGTTGTTGTTTGCTTGCATTTCATTTTCTTTCTCATTTTTTTTCTTTTTGATCTGATTTTTCTTGGGAAGCATGATAATTATATAATATGTCTGCATATATTGGAAAAAAGAGAGAGAATAACTTTGATGGTAGAATAGTGGGAAGGCTGGGCTTGGAGTCCAGAAGACCTGAGTTTTTGCCTCCTCATACATTCTAGTTATGCAACTATGAGCAAGCCACATAACTTCTCAATGTTCCAGGTAACTTATTACAACTATAAATTACATATAACTATGGATCTGTGATGCAATTTATCTGTAATCTGGAGGAAGTTGTTCCCATACTGATCAAATCATAGATCTTAACCAAAAAAAAAAACAAATCTGATAAAGGGAATAATAGTAATAATAATAAATATTTATATGGTGCTTACTATTGCCAGGCACTGTGCTAAGCCCTTAATAAATATCATCTCTTATGATCCTCATAACAATCCTGCAAGATAGGCTATTGCTAATCCCATTTTATATATGATAAAATTGAAAACAAATTACTTCAGATGAAATGTACAGAGATTGACTTGCTCAGAGTTATATAGCTAATAAATGTCTGAGGCTGGATTTGAACTAGTTTTGAAGACTCTATTCACTGGACCACCTAGGTACCCCTGATCATTCTTATTTTTAATTTTCATGAGCAGAGGATATCAAAAGAGTAAGTGAGATCCATATACAGTAGAACTGTATCTGTGATTACTAGTATTAACGTAATTTCCCATTGATAATGATGATGATTAATAAGGAAGTAGTTTTAAAATTGATGGGGCATGTATTTATTTCCAATGATTATTAATAGTATTTGTTTTAACATCATAGTTATTTCTGTATGTGTACCCCGACACCCCTATCTCCCCATAAGCCCTCTACTTGTGATATTCTCAACCAATATTTACTATCTTTATAACTTTTGCCAAGTTATAATTTTAAGAAATAAAAATTGTTTATTTTAGCTTTTATGAGAAATTCTGTCCCTTGAATAGTTAAATAGCCCCACTCTAGCATATTCATGTGGAAAACTACTACAAGGTGTTTGTCTTTTTGAACTGATTTTTTTTTTTCTCTTTTTTATTCTTTGTTATGAGGGATGCATGGCTAGTACCAGGCCTAGAATCAGAAAGATTTGTTTTTAATCTGGCCTCAAATACTTACTAGTTATGTGATTTTGGATAAGTTCTTTAACCTTGTTTGTCTCAGTTTCCTCATCAGTAAAATGACCACAAGATGGTCACAAAAAGCATTATAAGGGCACTCTCAAGGTCTCTCTTAAGAACTTAAGAATTGATTGGATGACATGGGAAAAACCGGCATAGGATGGCCCAGCATGGTGTGTCCTTATCAGAGAAGGTGTGGACTCTAAGAGCAAGGAAGAATTGGGGTAGCCCAAAAGAAATGCAAGAGACATAAAGTCAGAGAATCCATCTCAAATGTTCCTAGGGACTACTGGTGTCCAACTTGTGGCAGAGCATCCTGAGCTTGTATTGGTCTGTCAGCCACTGTCAGACATACTGGAGCTTGACTCCAACAAATGATGTCATTTTGGTCCTTTTTGAAAAGGAAAGACAGCAACCAACCAATAGTAAAATGACTTGTAGAAGAAAATGGTAACCCACTCCAGTATCTTTGCCAAGAAAATTCCAAATGGGGTCATGAAAAGTCAGGCACAACTTAAACAAGTGAACAAAAAACTCATAGCCCTTTGGGAGAGGAAAGTAGAGGGATGCATTGGGAAATGAATGTTATAAAGAAAGAAAAATATATAAAAAACTTAAGAAAACTCTTCCTAAGAGTTTTTTTTAAGTTTTTGATATATTTTTCTTTCAGTTATGAAAGTACCTTCTTCCTTTCTCTTCTAATCTCTGTTATGTGACTTTTTATATTTGGGTTAGTCATCTATTTGGAACTTATTGTAATATACTATGGTATGTTTTATATCAAATTGCATCTTTCCAAAAATGTATCAAATAAGAATACAAGTTTATATTATTGGGTTTCTCAGATACTCAACTACTGTGTTAGATTGTTTCTGATCTGATTTTTCTAATATTGATATACTTTTTGATATACTTTGATATACTTTTCTATTTTAAACTAGTAGCTATTTATTTTGATGACTTCTGCTCTATAACATAATATATTTTAAAGTCTTGATTGTAGTGAATAATTTATATGCCCACATATACACATATATGTTGTAATTGTTTTGATAGAATTTTATCTTTAAAATTTTCATTAGCATTCATTAACAATATCAATCTATAGTTCTCTATTTCTGCTTTATCCTTCCTTGGTTATATATTAGAACTATAATTGTTATTGTAAAAAGATCTGGATAAAATACCTTTTCCTTAGGTATTGAGAATAACTTTTGATGCCTAAGGATTAAACATTAAACATTTAATAGAATTTACTTAGATCAAAGCTCTCCTAACTTTGGTAGTTCATCTGTGGCTTGTTCAATGTTTCTTCTAAAATTTAATGGTTTAAAATCTCTGTTTTTCGGTTATTTTATAATTTTGTAGACAGTCATAAATTTCTTTTCCATTCTCCATTTTGCTGGCATATAACTGGTGATTATAGGAATACTGTCTATTTATTCACCTTGTTCATTTTTGAATTTGGTCATTTGACTTTTTTCTCTCTTTTTTTTAAAATCAAACTAGCCAAAGTTTTTTTTTTTTAAATACCTTTTTTAGTGTTAAATAAGCTTATAGTTTTTGCTCATCATTTATTTTTATGGTCTTTTGTTTTCATTTTATCTATTCCCTAATATTTAAGATGTCTTCTTTTTTGTTAATTGTAAGCTTATTAATTAATCTTTTCTTTCTAATAATTTATGCATGTTTTCAGAAATATAGTTTATTTTATGGGGATTGTTTTAATTAGATGCCAGAAATGTTGCTATGGCTTTTTTTCTGTTTGGAATATTTGTAGATTGATTATTCACTGATTTTTTTTTGAAGGAATGACTTAAATTTCTCCTTTTTATTCAATGTCCATATTTTTCCATTGGTGAGTAGACTCTGTTTTGTGGGCTATTTTGTTTTGGAATACATTCAGATCACCTTTTCTTTTTTAGAATATGATATTGCACTCTTTTCTCATGTTTCACATAGATGCCTTACCTTAAATGGCTATTCAAATTCTACTTTCCTCTATAGCTATTCCAAGGTGTAAATGTCTTGGAGTTCTAAGCTTGCAACTCTTCTCAGATGGTAAGCTACCTGATTCTACCCATCACACTTTCCCATTTGTTTTCAGACTTCTGGACATTTTTCTTATATTTTTTCTTGGAGTATAATATTCAATCATTTTAATGGTAATGCATCATATTTAAATTATCTCTGCCCATCCTGTCTTTAAGTGTAATAATTTTGAATTATAAAGAAATTAGTTTTTTGTTTGTTTTTGAGACTGAATCTACCTATCTCACATGGGCTGGAAGTATTCAATTAGAATGAGAGCTGTGACTTGCTTCATTTCTGACTTGGATTGATTTTCTTCCCTTCCCCATTCCTTGGGGTTCACCATATTGGTGCTGGACTTCATTTTTTTGTGGCTCAAAACTCCTGAACTCAAGTGACCTACTAGCCTCAGCCTCCCCAGTAGAAGGGATAACTGATGTGCATGACCACATTTGTCTTTATTTGTGTTTCTTAAATTGTATTTTGCATATCTTTTACCAAATTTTCTTCTACTTCTGTATTTTTTGAGTTCTAAATATATCATCATCTTTTTCAAACCCTCTCTTATTTTAAAAGATTCTCTACAATGTGTTCCAAGTTGTCTATTTATTTCTTCTTTGACAGCTCTGATTTCTGACATAATTTTCATAATTTCTACTTTTAAAAAGTTTATTTTCCTTTAGTGCTCTTTCAAAGTGTCTCACTGTTAATTTATTTATTTCTGGAAAATACAAAGTGTTTATCATTTTGCTGTTTGTTTTCAAAATTTTGGGTTATTCATATATGTATGTATATGCATATGAGTGTATAGAGAAAGACAGACAGAAACAGAGATAGAGACAGAAAGAGAGGGGAGAGGGAAAGGGAAGGAAGGAGAGAGAGGGAGAGAGAAGGGGAGAGAGAGACAGCAAGAGAAACAGACAGATAGAGACAGAGAGCAAGAGAGAAGGGAGAGACAGAGAGAAAGAGAGAAAGAAGAAGAAGAAGAAGAAGAAGAAGAAGAAGAAGAA
>JAJPUD010001918.1:351649-374391 GCA_023553655.1 Myrmecobius fasciatus
GAAGGAAGGAAAGGGAAGGAAGGAAGGAAAGAAAAGAAAGGAGGGAGAGAGGGAAGGAAGGAGAGAGGGAAAGGAAGGGAGGGAAGGAAAGAAGGGAGGGAAGAAGGAAGGAAGGAAGGGAGGGAGGAAGGAAGGAAGGAAGGAAGGAAAGAAAGAAGGGAGAGAGGAAGGAAGGAAGGAAGGAGGGAGAGAGGAATAGATAGCAATGACCATAAAGAAAAAACTTTACATTGCTAAAAGCTAAGAATATATAATCTGTTATGGATGTTATATAATATACATATAATAGGAATGTCTAAAAGTGATATGTTTTTTAAAAAAAAAACTGCTATGGAATAATGAACAAATCAATTTATTCAGTATTTGTTGACTACCAACTATATGCTAGGCACATATTTGAAAGTCTGAGATTTATGCTATGTGCAAACCAGAGCTTTAGCAGTGGCAATAGTAGGCTTTCAGGATGGGGTCTTTATCATTTCATCTTGTCTGCAAAGTGGTCTCCTTTGTGGTTTCTTTATATCAGATGTCATTCTACCCATGACATCCATTCTGGTCTTCTCTGGCTGGGCTGGGGCAAGGTTTCTGACTATTCTGGGACAAGTGCTGAGTGAATCCCCCAGAAGGCAGCTCTGGGCTTGCAGCTGTTCTCGCAGGGACCTCATCAGGACCACTTCCTACCTGAAGCCTTCAGCCGGCCCCTACCACCAGAATTTAGAGACTGTGTCCTTCGGACTGCTCTTGTTCTAAGGCATCCTTATCTTATCTCAATAGCACCAAGTCTGCAGAATCGCCGTTATCCATCTATGGCAAGGATCCACTCCATGACCATTGAAGCTCCCATCACAAAGGTAAAAAGTGATGGCTATTCCTAGTCTTTAATCAGAAGCAATTGTCCATCTTGTCTTTCTATGTGTATGGATGTGAATATATAAACAAATACACATATAAATCTATACATGGGTTTATATGTATACATTATATATGTATTGTAGTATATATTATATATGCATTATATATATACATGTGTGTGAATATAAAGACATATATGTAGACACAAATACACATGCTATATATATTATATATACATGTGTGTATATGTATATATGTCTATACATACACATATGCACAAATAATTACCTAAGGTAGGAAATATCAGGATATATGAATAGAAAAATAAATTTTAGAGTCAGAAAGATCTAGAATAAAGTCCTGGTTCTTATAAATACTGACTGTGTGTGTAGGATAAGTCACCTAGTTTTTTATTACCTCTGAAGAATTTTAAGTCTTTCCTCTGTAAGGATAGTAACAATCTTCATTAATAGAGGGCTACTTTACCAGGAACTCCCTAAACCAGTGAAATCAGAGATTTGGTCCCAAAAAATCCTAAAAATCTTGAGGAAATACTGATCTTTTTCCTATTGATATTGAACTTTTTGAATACACTGATTAAAGATATTTAGAAATATCAATGTCAGACAGCCAACAGTTATTTATTAAATTCCCACTCCATGCCAGGTACTAATGCTATTTACTGGGATATATAGAAAGGCAAAAACACAGTCCCTGTTCCCAAGGATTTCACATTCTGCTGGGAAAATACAGCAGACAAACAACTCTGTAGATGCAATATATACACAAAATAAATTGGAGGTAATCTTAGAGGGATAGAATAGAAGGAAAGGTGGAGGGGAGGGGGCAACAAAGATCTCTTGCAGAAAGTGGGATGGGAGCTGAGTCTTGAAGGAAGCCAGGAGGCAGAGGTAAGAAAAGAGAGCACTCCACTCATAAGGGATATGGATTTAAAAGGCTTTGAGTAGAAATATCATATACACGCAGTTCTCACTCACTTTATGGAAAGTCCCATTTTGTGGCAGGACACCACAGGGCTGGGCCTGGCTCTGGCTCCTGGAAGGGCCAGCAGCACAGGTACATCTCATTGTAGAGGTCCTCCATTCCAAGGGGAAAGGGGGTGTCCCAGGTATGGAAGCCACAGAACCTTGGAAGGGGTGGATCCATAGAGAGCCCAGAGCACAGGGAGGAGAGGTCTACAGAACATTAATGGAAAATGGCTGCATAAGAAGCAGCAAAGACACCAGTGCTGCTGAATTATGGAGTATTGAAGGGGAATGAAATATTCGAAAATTCAGAAAATAGGAAAAGACAAATAGAGGATTTTCTTGTTGATCCTGGAGGTAATAGGGAACTATTGGAACTTGAGAAGAGGGGCGACATATGTGTGCTTTTGGAAAGTCATTGTGTAAAAGTGGATCTGGAATGGGAAGAGATATAAGTGGAGATATTTTCAGTCTTCCTATGGAGAAGGGAGGAGGATCTGTACAACAGAGTGGTAGCCATGTCAAAGAAAAGAAGGCCATGTACATAAAAGATGTGAAGGTAAAAAATCACAGAACTGGTTAAGAAATTGGATATATAGGGTAAGGGTGAGCAAGGGGCTGAAGATGACATCTGGGTGGCTGAAAAGATGGTGGTATCCTTGACAATGAGAAAAGTTCACAAGAGGGGAAAGTTTGGAAGGAAAGATAGAGTTCAGTTTTGGACATTTAAGATATATATGGAACATCAGTTTGAGACATCCATTTAATAGGTGGAGATGCTGAAGATCAAGAGAGAAGACAGGATGGAACAAATAGATTTGGGAATCATCAGACTCATTTTTTTTTCAGTGAAGTATGAGGCAAAGTTGTTAACTGAAAAATGGGGGAAAGGATGCCGTGGGAGGTTTGAGGAAAAATGAAAATGTTTGAAATGGCTACTGTGGTCAGTGGTCTGCTAGAAAGGATTAAAATGATTGTTTTTGGCCTTGTTGAAATTATGTAATAACATAAATTTGAAATGTATCCGATCGTCATAGTTTTGTGATTTTTCTCTGGTGTTTGAACAGGATAGAAAGTATCAGCTAGATGGTGGGAGCCATCCAAAGTCTGAGGTTGGCAAGACATCAATGACTGGAGAATAGGGAGGCAAAGGACTCAAGGGCAGAAGATAGTGTAGAGGTAAACTGGTTCACTAGAGAGTCTAGATGGAGAGTAGAGTGATTGGAGGAGAGATAATTGAGATGTGAGGGATTAAAGGTGGGAGGATGAAGAAGAGAGTTAGAGGTTGTAAGGAAAAAAGAAAGATGGAATTGTAAGATAAAAGAATTTCAGAGTTTATGAATATGGAACTGGAATGATAGCAGATTAAGGCTATGACTGTCGATATTGTATAGCTGAGGTGGAGGGAAGAACTGGTGTGGGAAGTAGGTGGAATGAGGAGCTGGGAAGTTAAGGAATATTATATATACTGAAGCTCCATAGTATGAAGGCAGAAGTTGGAGTGAAGGGAAAGTTCTGTGACCCAGACACTGCACTCATTGAAGGAGAGTATCTTAGGAGTCAGTAGGTAGTTATCAGAATCTTGATTGGGTTATAAATATGGATTGAATGAATTTCAAAGGAAGAAAAAGCATGAAGTGCTATTGGTAGAAGTGACCGTGATGAGCAAGGAGTATTGACCTTTCTATTATGACCAGTGAGTTTAGGGCTATGAGTGACAATGGGACTGGTACTGAAAAGGATGGCCAGAGATCATCAGGACAGTCATCAGGACAGAGCCAGGTCTCAGTGAGGGACAGAAGATGGAAGGAGAGGGAAAAGGGAAAGATTTAAGCTGAAAGCAAGATTGTTACCATGGAGCTGGCTTAGAGAGACTGCAGTGGAAGGATAGTTAGCCCTGGAGGAGTGCATCGAAGAGGGGGGTGAAGGTTGAAGAGGATGGGTGTAAGGGAGTCGACTCAGAATGGGGTTTATAGCATGACAACCGGGGGTTCAGCTATGGAAAAGAATATGATCAAATGTTAATTTGCTAACCACTGAAGAGTGAATTGAGGCAGAAAAGAGATCTTTTTTTAGGCCCAGGAGTCAATGTACAAAAACTTCAGGGAAATAAACACTTTTTTACACTTTTGCACTACATAATCAACTCAAATTCTCTCTCTCTCTTTGCCTCTCTCTGTCTCTGTCTCTCTGTCTCTTTGTCTCTGTTTCTCTCTATCTCTCTCTCCCTTTCTCTCTGTCTCTCCCTCTCTGTCTTTTTCTGTCTCTCTCTCCTCCTCCTTTCCCTCTCCTCTTTCTTCCTTTCCTTCTCCTTCTGTCTCTCTTTCTCTCTCTCTCTGTCTCTCTCTCCCTCTCTCCACCTTTTTCCCTCCCTCCCTTCCCCTTTCTCTCTCTATCTCTATTTCTCTCTCTCTTTCTTTCCCTCTCTCTGTCCCTCCCTCTGCCTTCTTCCCTCCCTCCCTCCCCCTTTCTCTTTCTGTCTCTCTCTCCTCTCTTTCTTTCTCTCCCATTTTCTCCCTCTCTCCCACCCTCCCCCTTCTTCCCTCCCATCCCTCTCTCTCTCCTATCCAGGTCATTAACATAATCAATGCTGCCCAGGAGAACAGCCCAGTAACTGTAGCAGAAGCCTTGGATAGAGTTTTGGAAATTTTACGGACCACAGAACTCTACTCTCCTCAGCTGGGCACTAAAGACGAAGATCCCCATACTAGCGATCTAGTCGGAGGACTGATGTCTGTGAGTAATACGGGAAAATCACACTTTTGGAGGAAAAAAAAAACTTCACTAAGGCAAACTTTGTCAAAAAAAAACCAAACCATTGGCTTCTGGTGCCATTTGCAAACTGTGCAGCATTGTAAATATCTTGATAATTGTTACTATTATTAAAGGTAACTAGTACTGCGATGGATAGAGGGTTGGTCCCAGGATCAAAACCTTAGTTCAAATAGTCCTCAGACACTTATTAGTTGTGTGACCCTAATTTTCTTATTAGAAAATGAATGTGGCAGCTAAGTGACAGGAAATAGAGCTCTGGTCCTGGAGTCAGGAGGACCTGAAAATCTGTTCTTATAGATTTCCTAACTGTGTGACTCTGGGCAAGTCACTTAACCCCAATTGCCTAACAAAGAAAAGAATATGAATTAAAAATAAGAATCATGCTTCAGTTGTGATTCAAGATTTACAAAGCTTTCTAGTAAGAATCTAAGAGCAAACGATAGAGGGGCAGCTTAAGTAGTACACCAGAATCTGCCAAAATGGGGAAGGGGGATTGGGGCAGGAAAGTAAGAGACCTTCAATGTGTTAGATAGAGGAACTTCGGAGAATTTATGGACAACTATAAACAAAAGTAAGAGATAATGAGATGGTATGTAGGGTTTTCGTTCTGCATCCGTGGAGAAAATACTTTTAATGATTAAAATCAAGGCACTTTTTAATTTCATGGTTATCTTGATTTCATTTATTTTCAGTAAATTTCTTCAGGTTAATAGAACAGGGGCATTAGTCTCAGACCATCCTGTGTTGTTCTGATTCACTCCTGACATCTTATTCCTAGATATTCTCAGACACCAAAGAGCATCCTTTCTAGTGCTCTAGCTTGGAGTGCTGAGGGAAGAGAAGTGACCTAGAAAAAAATTGGCATATAGCAAGAATACTTGGTTAGTAAATTCCTGCTACTTACAGCATCTTTATTTATTCCAGGATGGCTTGAGAAGGTTGTCAGGGAATGAGTACGTGTTTTCTAAGAGTAAGTTTTCATCTAACTTGTGCCTCATTTCACTTGATATTTCCAACTTCCTTCAGGTCATGTACTAACCTACTATATATGACTTATTTTGTCTTGTATTTGTACTAATTTATCTAATAGAGAAATGTGAATTAATCTTTTCCAGTTGATTGTCATGGAACATATATGTGCCATCAATAATTTTTAAAGTTCTACAGATATTTTTATGTGCTTTGGTATTTTCCCATGAGACCCAGTAACACTTAGTTTATATAAAAAGTCCAATATTTCCATCTTTCACCTGCTTAGAAAATAAGAGGTTTTGTTCAGTTTCCGGTTTATTATAGATCAATTAGTCAGGGTCTGACTTTTTTTAATGAATAAATTAGAATGACTTTTTACTTCAGTGACCACAAACCACTCATCCCACTTGAGCATATGTGCAAACCATCTCTCTCTGTCCATGGTTTGTAACTGGATCTTTTAATTAAAATCATTGATCAGAAAAATGTCACAATTACAAATCTAAGAAAGGAAAAATTTCTATTTTGTTTTATGGATTTAATAAGTCAGCCAGGCTGGCCTATATGCTTTAAATATCTCAGCTTAATAATATAGGAAAGGAGTTCCTGAAATTAAAATTTTCTACTTTAGGGATCCTGAAGAAGCCTTTTAAAAAAAATTAGGGATGATAAAAACGAGAGAAAATACTCTATGACCTTCTATCAGGTTCTAAGTCCATAATGAATATCCCTTTTCATTTTTCCCCCATCTATTTCTACTCAAAAGGTCATGATTCTTGTTCATCTTTAAACTAGACTATTACAGAAGATTTGTACTAGGTTTCTCTGGCTCTAGTCTTTCCCCTTTCTAAGACATCCTCCACAGCTGCCCAAGTGATTTTCCTAAAGCATCAATATGACGTATTATTCCCCTACTCAAAAAAACTTCAGTGGAAGTTGCATCTGGAATAAAATACTTCCTTGATAGGCATTTCATGCCTTTCACAGTCTGGCTCCAATTCTCTTTCTAAACTAATTTCACATCATTACTCTTCATTATACACTATGTTTCCAGCCAGATTTTTTGCTTTTTCTCATATGTGTCATTCTGTCTCTTGTGTTATCTCCCATACCTGAAGGTCTGAACAGCTAGCTGATGCAGGGCATAGTGTACATAGTCAAGAGACAAGAAACCTGAATTCCACTGTGTTTGAGACACTTCCTGGCTGTATGACCCTGGGCAAATCACTAATTCTGTTTGCCTCCATTGTTTCCTTATCTGTAAATGGGCTAGGAAGAGAAATGGCAAATCATTCCAATATATTTACCAAGAAAATCCCAAATAAGGTCACAAAAAGTTAGACATACCTAGAGATGCTAATTTCTTCTAAGACATAGCTCAAGTTCTATTTCCTACAGGAGATTATTGATCACCTTTGGTGTTCATGCTCAATTTTCTTGCATCTTTTCAAAAATCACTTCATATATGTGTGTGAGTATGTATATGTATTTATATCTATCTATATATATTTATATGTATGTGTATCATATATGTATATGTATTTATATATTTTATATCTATATATATTTATTTATATGCATATGTATATACATATATATATATATATATGTATGTGTGTGTACATATATGTATATATACATTTTTTTTTCATTTACTGTTCTGGGTATATATTGTTTTCCCAACCATCACCTCTCCCCCATTCAGATATAAATTCCCAGCACCCAGCTTAGTGTTAATCCTGATGGGTAGTAGATGTTTAATATGTGTTTGCTGAATTCACTTAAATTGTTTCTGCAGACATGCACCATAGCCACAGTCATCTCTCACTGCCAATCACGATCAATGATGTTCCGCCCTGTATTGCACAATTACTCGATAATGAAGAAAGCTGGGACTTCAACATCTTTGAATTAGAAGCTGTCACACATAAAAGGTACCGAGCTCCTTTGGGCACATGTTGGGGCAAGGGCTGGAGGTACAGGTTCCCCTAGTTTTAAACTCAGGGGGTCCAAGAGGTGATGTCTAGCCTCAGTGCTTTTGCCTTTTCAGCAGAGATTGAGGGGAGACATAAAATGAGCGTATAGACTTTGTCATTGAGCATGACCCTTTGTGGAGAAATAACCCTCGGGGAGCAAGCATGGGATAAGGTTGAATGGCACTCGAGAATGAAGTAATGTGGCTGTTTCATTCCAAGATCTCCTAGGATAACTTATTACTGCTGGTGAACCAGGAATGTACCAGGCAGGTATAAATATCAGGACCGAGTAAGCTCCAAATTTGTTAAAGCAACAAATGACTTAACTGAATTTATGGGCTCAAGGAGCAAGAAAATAGCTTTTGATTTGAACGGGATAGCCTACATGTGGTCAAGCCAAGAGAAGGGTGAGATTACTTCTCAAGATAATTTTGTAGCCCAAGGATCTGGGGAAAGGAATATCCCTCTCCAAAAGTGCTGGGCTGGGCTCACAGGCTTTTTGTAAAAGCCACAGAAAAGTAATTGTGGAATCCTGGTGACTCTAAATCATACGAGATCTGAAATCTGTCATTCCCTTTGTTTGGGAACACTTTTGATGTACAGATCAGGGCGGGAGCAAGGAGAGAAATCCAAAGACTCGCCATTTGTCACAGTTATTTAAGCTTCTGATGGACGGCCGATAACCTAGTAGTGTTTTGGGTTGATTGCCATAATGCATCTGTTCAGGAATCAGTACTGGATTTAAGGAAGGACTGCCAAGATAGTTCTTTTTATTTTCTAAAGATGCTTTTCACTTCCTGGACATATGAAATTGGGCAGTAACTTGGGGTGGGGAGGGGTCGGTGGGGCTGTTGGGGAAACAGAAAAATGTCCTTATCCCTATCTTATCAGTAAAAAAAAAAATTACAAAAGAACAAGAGCTTGGCAAGGAATGAAATGAGTCAGAATTTTTTTTTTTTTTATCTAACTTCTCCAGACCGTTGGTTTACCTGGGGTTAAAAGTCTTTGCCCGCTTTGGGGTTTGTGAATTTTTGAACTGCTCAGAAGCCACTCTCCGGGCCTGGTTGCAGGTGATTGAAGCCAATTACCACTCATCCAACTCCTACCACAACTCCACCCATGCTGCAGATGTCCTGCATGCTACAGCATTTTTCCTTGGAAAAGAAAGAGTTAAGGTAATTTTTTTTTTAGATTGACCTCCATAATTATGCTTGGACAATTTATACGTGTGTGTATGGATGGATGTGTATGTAAATGATTGTGTATGTGCTAAGTAAATCAACCAATCTTTATTAAGCTCCTACTATACCCGGTGTTGGGGATACAAATACCAAAAAATAAAATAATGCTTACTTGAAAGAGGAAATAAGTCTATATCATTAATTGATGAAGCAACAGAATTTAAGACTCAAGTAGTTTGTCTTTCATCCTCAAAAACCAGAGAGGATGCCATAACATGCAAGTGAATTGGATTGAAGTGAGGGAGGGCTGTGTAAAGTCACCAGTCTCACTTTCTCCCCTGGAACTGTCTGGGTCTGGTGGGTGGACTTAGATACGGACAATTGGAGATGGCCCCCTTCACCCTATGGATGGCTACCACTAGAAATGGTAGGATTCAGCTGAGCTCCTGCTGGTCCTAGAGTCTGGATTCTATTCTTATCCAAAGACTATAGTAGTACCCTAGACTAAAATTTCAGACAGTAGGGATTGTAGCCAAGTACCTGTGGGTCATAAGGTATGGTTTCTGGTTCTTTTAAAAAATATAGCAGCATCTTTGGCCAGGATTTCAGCTGAGCTGGAAGCTAGAGATCACAGCCAAGCATTGGAGTGAGGTGTCCTGCCTAGGACTTAGCCCAGAAGAGTCTCTTTGCCTGCCAAGAGACATCAGTAACAACATATGGAAAGGCAGGGAGATTGCCCATAGGACAGAGCACTGACTCTAGGATCAGGAAGACTTGGGTTCAAATATGGCTTGAGACACTTACTAGCAATGTTAGCTGGACAAGATGCTTAATCGCTGCCTTCCTCAGTTATGGGAATAATAATGGCAAGAACTTTCCAGGATTATTGTGAGAATCAAATGAGATATTTGTAAAGGGCTTATCATAGTGCTTGGCACTTAGTAGGTGCCTAATAAATGCTTGTTTTCATCCTTCCCTTCCTGAAGGCACCAGAGGTATAATTTACCTTGGCCACATATATTCCTTCTGTGTGTGTCTCTCCATTTGTGAATTCTAACTACATTCACTCTTCTCAGTATCACAATATGTCTTTGTAAAAGAGAGTCTTTTAGGTTTATAGGAGAGATATTTTGCTATTAGTTGTTGCCAGTTGTTTTTATTATGCAATTTTTATAAATACTTTTGACTTGAACTAATTTTTCCCCCTCTGGCTGAGTAGAGAGAAGATAAACATATTGATGGAGGCTCATGAGCTAAAGTTTTAAGAGTACAGAGACAGAGAGAGAAAGATTAAATCGGTCACACATTACCGGATGGAAATGGAATGCAGTTCCTGATCTAGTAAGGATAGCTATAGAACCAGCCATCACTAGCCTTTGAGAAATAACTTGGATGTGTCTTATTCTAAAAAAAACCAAGCTGGGAAAATCTAGATTTACAAACTAGATAAATGAGAGTGGGAGAGAAGAGAGGGAAATAGATAGTTATTTGCTTTATGAAAAATTCAACAAGAAACAATCATTTAAGTTATCTATGAATTCAAGGGCATATACAATTTCCAAAAATCTAATTTACAAATAATTTTAAGGAAACATATCTGTGACATAAAGTAAATTATACCTGTGCTTTTGAAGGAATTCAAAATCTCTAACAAGCTATGATCATAATACATTAGGATGTAAAGCTGGAAAGTTCATTGAGGATAAGGACTATCTTTTTCTTCATTTTGTGTCTCTAGCACTTAACACAATGCCTGACACATAGTAGGTGCTTAATAAATCTTTTTGATTTATTAGAAATCATATATTTTAATTCCCTCATTTTATAGATAAGGAAATTAAACCTAGAAAAATGAGTAGATCTTCTCAAAGTCATGCAACCAGGTTTTTTTAATCCTGGCCAAGGCTTTTATTCCATATGGTTCTACCCCTTTGTCTTCTCATCCTGAAGCCATGAGAAATGATTACACTGGCCTTCTTCAATATTTGACAGACAGACACTCAGAAAGCTCATTCCTGAGTCCTACCTGGAAGCTTGGAACCCTTTAACCCTCCTACCTTCCTGGTTTGAGAATAAAATTCAAATATTTCCATCAGTCATTGAACTGTGACAATCAATAAACATTTATCAAATGTCTTTTATGTGCCAGGTACCATGCTAGGAGCTAGAGATATAAAAGTTAAATAATGCCTGCCCCTCAAGGAATTTATATATGCATTCCTTACCATAACTTATAAGCCAACAAGAATTTACAAGCCGTTTCTTCCTTGTTGACTTCTGCCACCCCCATGCAAAACAAAGGAACACAGCAGCTTATACATATATAAAAATAACTGTGTTCAATTTTAGGATTTGGGGTTTTTTGGTTTGTTTTTTGTTTTGTCTTACTGTCTAAGTGACAAAAAATAGCTATTTATATATGTATAAACAAGTGATTGGTTATCTGAAAAATCTATTTTTAAGGTTAAGACTTGCCAGCTTTCTCTCAATGTGATCAAAACCCATTTCCTACTTTTAAAGAAGAAAAGGAACAGGGTCTGAAACCCTTGAAACAGCTCTGCCCCTTCCTTGATGCTTTCTACATCAAGAGGGCATGGAATGAATCCATTTAGAGGTGTAAGAGTTTTCTCCCTTATGTCCCCCCTCTCTAGAGATCCAAAAACAGCTTTTCATACACTAAAGATCCCAGGGAAATAATCCTGCCTTTCTGCCCTACCTCCTACCCACTGCTTACGAGCAAATGTGTCAGAGTGAATGCTGAGGACCAGCTGGGCATTATTATTTCTGGAGCAACCAGCTTAGTGTTTCACTTTACCAAAGTTCTGTCTTTATTGGGTTTCTTGTTGCTGTCTAATAAAGAAAAAACAATGGGCCTTGTCAATTTTCTCTGGCTTCCCAGCTGAGTTACCCAAGTCTGTTTTGTTGAGAAGTCCTAAATGCCAAGAAGGAATGAGCACATTGTGGGAGCCCCCCTGATACCTCATTTGGGTGTGGGGGTATCATTAGTAGGCTGAAGTGGCCCTGGAAGGATTAGTCTTGATATCCTCAGCTCTGCCTGGTTTTCCATATGTGTAATCTGGGTATCTGGCAGCTCTCTGTGAAATGGGCCAGTTAGTTACCTCCTTGGTCCACCAGAACCCTCTGTTGGAGAATAAATGAGGTTGGGTGGATGTTGGATGAATATGTGGTCAGTGAAAATGTAGGGGGACTTTCCTACCGAGGTATCAGTTGGACAAGAGTTGATATCTGCATTTCATCCCAGCTTTGAAATTCTAGGATTCTAAGTATCTGATATTCTCCTGTCAAGGGTCTTGATCTCTCAAGCTGCTATTTCTGTGAAACTTACTAATTACTTCTACATTGCCAGGATTGGAAATAAATACCACTCATTTTGGTATCCCAGTGGGTCTCTGATCTTATTAGTGTAATTCCACTAATACAGGTCATAATCCCTCCATTTCTTCTCAAACTCTGTGATTATTGTCCACGTCAATCAATTACACATTCATTAGTCATTTATTAAGAGCCTGCGAAGTACCTAGTGCTGACCTAGATGTTGGAGGTACAGATACAAAAATGAAATAGTTCCTTTCTTCAAAGGGCTTATACTCTGATGGTGTTGACAGTATGTGTAAATAAAACTCCATACTAAAACCATACACAATGCATTATTCACATTTGTGTTCTATATCTCTCATTGTGCTACAATGACCATATTTTACATAATTATAACTTCAAATTCAAATATATATGATCACTGCAAAAGTTTCATAATTTTCACTAATCAGGATTTAACTGTATAAACAAAGTAAATAAAAAATAAGGATATATGAGAGATAGGGGAAGGGGGAGGAGAGTTACTAGCAACTGAGAAAATCAAGAAATGCCTCATCTAAAAGGGAGCACTTGAGCAGAGCTTTTAAGGAAACTGAATGGATTCTAAGATGTGGGGAGAGAGTGATTTCAGGCATGGGAAGTATCTCACACCTGCAAACTCACTGAGACAGAAGATGATAGAATATTTTATGTGAAGAACAACAACTAAGCCAGTATGGAGTATAATAAGTTAAGCCTAGAAAGGTATGTTGGAAAAAGATTGTGAAGAAATAGATAATAAGAGGGAAAGAGAGACAGAGAGGCAGAGACAGAGAGACAAAGAGAGAAAAAAGAAGAAAGAAGAGGAGGAAGAGGAGGAGTAGGAGGAAGAGAGAAAGGAGAAGGAAGAAGAGGAGGAGGAAGAGGAGGAGAAAAAGAAAGAAGCAGAAGAAGCAAGAAGAGAAAGGAAGGAAGGAAGGAAGGAAGGAAGGAAGGAAGGAAGGAAGGAAGGAAGGAAGGAAGGAAGGAAGGAAGGAAGGAACAAAATGGAGTAAAACATTCCTGCTTTTGCCAGATAATGAAACCACACTGCTGAAGCAAACACCATGATTTCTGTGGTGGTATTTTATTATTTGTTGTTGCTGTTGTTTAACAGTTCTATTGGTAAAGTGGTCTGCATATATAGTTGTTATTCATCAGCCAGAGAAGGAAATTTATATACAGTGAACTCTCATTTTTGCTTGCTGGGGGAAGAGCAGAAATAAAGATAAGTCTGAACAAATGTGACTTTTGGAAGAAACTGAGCAACATAGATGGCTATCTCCTAGGAGACTGCTTTCTCAATTATGCTTTATGTTTCCTAAACATACATTGGATAAGTAGTGGGAACAGGTGTTAGGCTCATGTAAGGTACTCACAGGATTTGCTTATGCATTCATTCAGTAAACACAAAGGGCTCATTGTCTAGAACACAACTTTTTCCACTCATGACCCATTTTTGCCCAAGAATTTTTCATATGACCCCGATATATAAGTATATAAAATTGACATACAAATTCAAACATTTATTAATAATAACCAGGCTTTGGTATTATTTCCCACATTGTCAACAATCATTTACAATGCATGATCAACAAACCAATGAACCTTATTTCAATTGTCAGATCAATGAGCCTCATAAAGAAATTTATTTTAAAACAATTCTTTGGTATACATATAACTTTACCATTTATTAAAGGCAAAAGCAAATTTCCATGCCAATGAGATGGATGTACTTGCTTATTTTTACATAAAGAATTAAATCTTGGCAGAATATTTGCTACCTTTTACTGTTGACAAATTTTTTCACAACCTCCATATTCAGTTATAAGACATACTGTTTTAAAAAACTTTGCTCTAGAACATAACAGATAACCCAGAATTTATTTTTTTCCCTTCAAATAATCCACAGTATTGATTATCTGCATTTTGGTAATACTTAACTAGACCTGAATTTACACCATAGATTTGGGAGATAGTTTGATTTAGTGAGTAAAGTAGGATCAGAAAATTCAGGCTCAAATTTATTAACTGTGTGATCTTAGGCAAATTATTTAACCCTGTTAGACCTGTATCCTTATTTATAAATATAAAGTTACATTTAGATGACCTTCTACAGTTTCTTCCAATTCATAATCCTATGAAGATCTCTATTGCCCATAGGTAAAAGGTAAAAATTAATACCTATGACTAATGTCTAACTCTCTGTGCTCTCTGCCTCTGGGGATAGGCTCTGTGCTTTGGTGAATCATGCCCTGTTTCTTACCCCCAGGGAAGCCTGGATCACCTGGATGAAGTGGCTGCACTGATAGCAGCTACTGTCCATGATGTGGATCATCCTGGACGGACCAACTCTTTCTTGTGCAATGCAGGCAGTGAGCTAGCTGTGCTCTATAATGATACAGCTGTCTTGGAGAGTCATCACACTGCTCTGGCTTTCCAGCTCACGGCCAAGGACAACAAATGCAACATTTTCAAGAATATTGACAGGTTTGTTGCATCTGGATTTTGGTGTATTTGAAGTTTGAATAAGCTATAGACAACTCATTAACCCAAAATCACCCCCTCCTGTTCCCTTGAAAAGGATCAGCTTAAGAGAGTATGAAGATAACATGATTAATTTGGAAATATGTTTTTCATGACTATACATAAATAACCTATATCAAATTGCTTATCTTCTTAATGAGGAGGGAGAGGAAGGAGAAAGAACATTTGGAATTCAAAAAAAAATAGAATGTTAAAAATTATTTTTACATGTAATTGGGGGAAAATATTAAATTCAAAAAAGAAAGGAACAGAAAAAAGTGTGAAAATATTATCATTGGTGAAAATATCATTTTGCTTTCTATGATTATGCTTATAGAATTTTTATTTTAAATTTTCTTCTTTATTATTATGAAGCTAATAAACACTAACATCTTCAAATACAAAGAGCAGACAGAGAATTGCATTTAAACCAAAATATCATTTGCAATTTTAATATTTATATATAAATACAATAACTCTTACACATTGTCTTTTTCTGAATTTTTTTCTGTTCTCTTCTGTGTATTTTTAAATATTTCATTCACATTCTTTTTGTTTGTTTTGGAACCGCTATCACTATCCCCTTTTCTCTACTATAGTTCTCAAAATAAAAGGTCTTCCTCATAATAAGTACAGTCAAGAAAAACAAATCCATATATTAGCCACATCTGAAAATGTATGTCTTATTCTGTACCTCCAGATCAAAGGACATGTGGACTATCTAGTTCAACCTACAACATGAATTCCTACAACATCTCTGAGGGGGCTCATCCAAGCAGTAGTTGACCATGCTCTTAAGACATTATTTTTTAATAGTTCTAAATTATTAAGAAGTTCCTTCTTATATAAAGCCGAAATCTGTCTTCTTGGCACTTCCTCTCACTGATTCTATTTCTGACCCCTGGCTCCAAGAATAAATTTAACCCCTTTTTCATGCAACAATTCTTTATCAATAATCATGTCTAGGCTAAATATCTCCAAGTCTTTTTGGACCTCCTGGGCTATTCTTCATATAATATGAATTTACAAGCTCTTTGTAAAATGTAAAATGCTATCAGATGTGAACGACTTTAAAATTTTTTTTGTATGTTTTTGATCCTTCCAAAAAAAAAAAACTGACTGATAAAGAAGAGATATTATCACTCCCATTTTTCCGGAGACAGAGTTGAATTCTGGGTCAGTTTTAAGCCTTATATAGTTACACAGCAAGTTAATAGCATAAGTAGGATTAGTATCCAGATTTCTAAACTACTTAGCCCAGTGGTCTTCCCAAGAGAATAATTCACCATTCCTCTGATCACAGCCTTAATATTGGTGTCCCACATCCCCATATAGAGTAAAAGTAATTGATGTCTCAAGATTGCTGCTCTGAGATGCAGCAGTCCTTCTAATCGTTATGTATTTAGGTTATAGGACCATATCTCCAAATGTAATGTGTCAGTTTTGCCTCTAATTTTACAGATTTTCCAGAAATCATAATTTTCCCACAAATTCAATGTTCAATTTTTCCAACTTGGCTTGATGTCCTTTGTTGAAATATCCTAATCAATCATTCAACAAGCATTTATTAAGTCCCTACGATGTACCAACAACTCTATAAGGCATATATATATACATATATATATATATATAAGATACAAAGGCAAAAATGAAACAACCCTGCCTTTAAGAAGCTTACATTCTAGAAGGGAAAGACAATGTGTTCACAAAAAAATTTATTAAAAAAAAGCATATGCAAAATATATATAGAATACATGTAATTATTTTAGTGAGATTGGTACTAGTAGCTAGGGGAATCAGGGAAGGCCTCATGGGAGAGGTAATATTTGAATTGACTTCTAAAAAAACTGCCAGTTTCTAAGATAGGAGCCATATTACAGACTTGAATGGAGAATTTCTTGACATAGTCAGTCGTAAGTGAAAACCTATCCCCCATTCTTCAAGAGGCCACTCCAACATAGGTTTTTTACTGAATACTCCTCTTAGATTTGCTCTGGAAGATCTTGGTATTATTTTGCTGTTTCATAATAATAAGAGGACAGAGTTTTGGCTCTGTTATAGCTCCATTTACAATACAATGAATTTGTCTCTAATTGGCAGATGTCTTCACAATTCATAACTTTCCCATAAACTTAGGGATTGATTACTTCCAATTTTGGCTTAGCTTCATTTGTTAATATCAATACATGTAACATTATAAATAATGTAGTATGTGATTGTTATTTATGATTTTAATAGATAATAATAAAGATTTCTAAACTTTCAGAACATCTTTTTCACTTACCCTGTGAAATAGGGCATATTATCCTTTAGTTGAAAATTTACCTGTTAATCTAAAATGCCTTTACTTCTTCTTTCCCCCCCCCCATAAATACCAGCATCACAGGAGATCATGATGATTCTTTGTGATGTGATTCTTTAACTAATATTATATACTATCAGATACCCTCTTACATGAGGAGGGGAAAGGGACAGGAAGAGATATCACCCTCTCCTCCAACCTTACTGTGGTTTTATGTGGGAAAGAAAAATGATAAGGCAAGGGGATTTTCACTGAAAAAAAAAATACCATCAGGTTTTCCAGTTCTCTTTTAATCATAAGGAGTAACAAACAAATGCTCCTTTGTGATTTGGATTCTAATTATAAGACTCACCTTCAACACTTTTTTTTTCATTTAATTTTTTTATATTTCCCCCAGTTACATGCAAAACAGTTTTTTACATTTGTTTTAAAACTTTCCAGATTCTTTCTTTCTCTCTCATTGAGAAAGCACATGTGAAGTTATGCAAAACGTTTTTATAAGTTTTGCAAAAGAAAACATAGATCTTCCCTCAAATAAAATCCCTCAAGAAAAATAAATTTTAAAAAAGTAAGCTTCAATCTGTATTCATACACAATTAGGTATTTTTCTGTATATGCAGAACATTTTTCATCATGAATCCTTCAGAGCAATCTTGGATCAGTACATTGCTGAGAATAGCAAAGTCATTCACAGCTGATCATCCCACAATATTGCTATTACTTTGTACTCAGTACATTTCATTTCGGTTGATTTCATGGAGGACTTTTCAGGTTTTTCTGAGAGCATCTTGTTCATCATTTGCCATGATACAATAATATTCCATCATAATCACACGCAATAATTTATTCAGCCATTCCCCAATAATGAGCATCCTCTCAATTTCCAATTCTTTGCTTTAAGAAAAGAGCTGCTGTAAATATTTTTGTACATATAGGCCCTTTTCCTCTTTTTTTTTAATCTCTTTTTCATTTTCAACTCTTAGCCTGAAAAAAAAAAAAGGACTACATTTTCTCAAGGATCTGCATAATAGGAAGTTGGGTGCTGAGGATGGGGAGGGAGTGTAAGCTGGACAAATTCTGGAAACGGTATAAATATGCCTCTATTTCTTGTTTTTTCAGGACCCATTATCGAACACTGCGCCAGGCAATCATTGACATGGTTTTAGCCACAGAGATGACAAAGCACTTTGAGCACGTGAACAAATTTGTGAATAGCATCAACAAACCCATGGCTGAAGAAACTAACTCCCATGTAAGAGAGGGCAGAATGTGTCCTTCTACCCAAATACTGGCTGATCTAGACATAATTTCTCTCCCTCTATGGATCATGGTGGTTAATGCTTTAGGGCTTCATCTGAAAAGTGGGGCTAAAAGTTAGGAACCAGTTTTTTTTGGGGAAGGAATGGGAAGAATGGATAATATCATGTCCTTAAATTCTTTTGGGAGGAAAGACCTTGAGATAAATTGATTAACTGTAAAAAGTAAATTGACCTGCAGTGAGAGAGCGATGAGAAAGCTGAGAGAAGCAAAGAGTAACATATAGCTTCTTAATTTAGCTTGTCCCTGAAAGCCACTGTTTCCATTTTTAAAAAACATCACTGGCCTTTGTGACTCTGTTGGGAGACGTTAAGATTAAGGAGTGCTTTATAGAACTACACTTGAGCTGATTCACATCACACTGAGCCAGACAAGTCAATGCCCAAAGAACTTAATTGAATCTAGAGCATGTGTGTTTAAAAGCACGGCATTAATAATGTGGGTGCTTAAAAACCAAAGCATTCTGTAATTGCTTGATTAAACAAACATATTTGCTCCTGTCTGCCAGGGCACCAGAAGGCATTCTTCAGATTGGGCTTTAGTTTGCATTAAAAGACATCCAATTATTTCTATTGTTCCCCAGATTTTTATTTTATCCATTTACAGCAGATGCAATAACTAGTTGTAAATGAAGATTCCAGTGAAAACCATGCAGAAGGATATCCATTTGTTTTCTCTGTTGTTATCCGGATGGGCCAGGCAGCTGGACTCCTTCCCTTCCTCCTTATTTGGGGCCTAGAGGATTTCTTGGTACAATAAAATGAAGTGCTAAGCATGGGATGGAATGTTTCTCATTAATCTTCCCATTATCGGGAAAGAGACCCTCTGAAAAATTCCTGCACTGAAGCCAAGAAGACATGACTTCTGCCCCAGAGCAGTAAAAAAAAAAAAAAAAAAAAAAAAAAAAAATTCTGCTCATTTTTAACTCTAAGCAATAACCAGAGAAATGGGTGGACCACATCCTTGGGCCAGGATGTGGCCAGGTACCCAGCTGGGACCAATTACAATAGCAAAATTGTCTCATTTTACTGCTTGATAAGGTGTGCACCCCTGAGCTGGCTGTGCAGCTTGATTCCCAAGGCAACAGGTGGCCTGGTTCAGGTTCAAGTTCAGATTTTCAGAGGGAACCAAAACATTCTCCTCCCTCAGCAAAGACCACT
This sequence comes from Myrmecobius fasciatus, assembly GCA_023553655.1. Classification (NCBI taxonomy): domain Eukaryota; kingdom Metazoa; phylum Chordata; class Mammalia; order Dasyuromorphia; family Myrmecobiidae; genus Myrmecobius; species Myrmecobius fasciatus. The sequence continues at coordinate 371,051 of JAJPUD010001918.1, forward strand.
TACCCACAACAAGGGGCTAAGGAGCAGAGATGGGAAGAGCTCAGATCCTTTCACCTGTTTCCTCTTTCATATTCTAGGGATTTCATTTCTGCAAGGTAGAAAAATGAGTGCTGGAGTCATACACTGGGTGCACCAGTCTGTTCTTCCCTGAATTTATATCTATCAATGGCTTTATTTCCTTTTAAATGGAAGACATATACCTATATGACTGATAATCATGCTCAGTAAGACATCAGCACCCATGCAATCATTAGAGTTAAACTATTTGTAAGTACAGATGAATAAAGCCTTATAATCTGTGTCCCAGAGGTTTAATATTGAGCACTATTTTTTGATGTCCCTTCCCCAGTTTTCTTCTGAAAACAGCTGAAATTGTCCATGTTTGCACCCATTCAATGTTTCCCCAGAGAAGATCAGAATTTAACTATGCAAAGGTCATAGGATCACAGGGGTCCCCCTCATCTACATGTCATTGGATAATTGAGCAAACAGAGGCCCAGGTTAAGTAAGTTGCCCAATGTCCCACAAGTAGTAAGTCGGAGAGTTGACATTTGATCTCAGGTTCTCTGAATACAAATCTAACATTCTTTGTTCCATCCCCCACAGCACAGCCAGCCATCAGAGAGCAGGAGTTAAGGTCAGGAAGAACTCACTAATTGTGATGATACACAAGTCGACCTATATGGGCCACAGCCTGCTCTCTATGAGCAAAGGAATATTGGTCCAGGTGATGGAGGGAGTTTTCGCCATGAAAATGTATTGATCTGTAGGACTACCAAAATTGGAAAGCAGCCCTCAGCTCCCTTCTCAAGTCTCTGTCCACCCTGGTCCACTCTCCTCTCTGCTATTAAATGCTTAATCTTTCTAAAACACAATTCTGACCCTGTCACCTGCACTCTCCCTTGGAGGTGTTTGTAGCACTGGCTGGAGATTTATCAACTGCAGTGACCTCACATCAACCCAGAAGTAAAGAAAGAACAAAATAAAATTTCCCTTAGAAGGCCTGGTAATTAGCCACAGCCTATAGCTATTATTAATTAATTAGCCACAACCTACAACTATTCACAAAACCATTCAGTGCTCAAGCTGACAGAGCCCTGGAGAAATCATTAGTCACTCCATTTAACCAGAACTGTGGCCGAGTGGGCAAAGGCCTACCTAGTAAATCTCCTAGGTTCTGTGCCCTACGTGAAAACAGTAAGCCATTTTATATTTGAATTTCCTAAGGTGAGAATTTTGTGGGTGTTATATCTCTCTGCCAATATTTTCATGAATATAAATAATCACAACCAAGATGAAAGGTATTACTTAAGCTTAGAAGGTATAGGGAGTGGGAAAAAGCTATGGATCTGGACTCAGAAGACATGCTTGAAGGCCAGCTCAGCTGCTTGCAGCACAGTGCACTTGTAAATCTCTCAGGAGCAGTTTCCTCATTTGTAAAATGAAGGGATCATATTAGCATGCCTAAGGCCCCTTCTAGCACTAAAACTCTATGATTAATCTCAAAAGAGCTGTGAAATATGGCTCCTTCAGGAAGTTTGTGGTTCTCAATTGTCCAGGTTAAGGCTTTAATTCTAAGGCACAAAACCTCAGACTTATCTATGATCCTATCTTTCATATTCATTCTTGGAGCTCCAAAGTGACTGCAAAGTACAAAACATCAGAAATCTTAAAGTTTCTTTGCTTCAAACACTAGTATTGTGGAATCAGGTGCTCTGAACTTCCTTTTGTATATATATATATATATATATATATATATATATATATATATATATATATATATATTTTGTATCACGAAATAAAAAAAGGGGGAAAAAATTCAGCAGAACTAACCCACATATCAAATAAGTCTGATGGCATTATTATCTTATATTCCACACCCATAGACCTCCCCACCTCCTCTAAGAATAGAGTGAAGTACATTTTCTTATCTGAGAAGAACCATTTCCATAGATAGATACTTGTCTTTCCTGGTTCTGGCTTGCCCCTGAATCTCAAGGCCCAATCACAAAACAGTGATAGAGTAGATCACACATACTGTATGATTTAGTTAGGCAGCTTGGAGTTATAATAGACAGAATACTAGAATATGGCAGCAGGAGAAACTGAGTTCAAATCTGCCTCAGACGTTTCCTACTTGTGTAATCTTGGACAGACTGACTACTTGCCCTCATCTGTAAATTGGGAATCATTATAGCACCTCTATCTCAAGATTGTTGTGAAGATCAAATAATATATATTAATATGTCAAGGACTTGGCAAACTTTAAAGTGCTCCATAGATGTTGGTTATTATTATAGTTAGCAAGCAATTACTCCTATTGTGTTCTAGACAATGTGCCATGTATTTACAGAAAATCACTAGGATTCATAAAGAAGAGAAATTAATCAACAGAGGAGAAGGACTAGATGGATAGATAAATGGTTAGAAGAGAAGGATTTATTCCCTATAGCAAGAACAAAAAAGTTTTTTAAAAATTTCTCCCTGTTCTTGGGAAAAGATATTTTTAGTTTTTTCCTGATAGACCAGGTAGAAAAGCCCACTTCCCTACTCATCCCTTGTATTACCAAGCAGTATCTGATCATGCTTCATTGGGTATCCTTATGGAACCTACTTCATGGATGTCGTGAACCAATCTTGCCCTGTTTGCCTCTGCTACAGGGTGAAGGCAGTGACTGTGAATGTAACCCCACTGGAAAGAACTTCCCTGAAAACCAAATCCTGATCAAACGCATGATGATCAAGTGTGCGGATGTGGCCAATCCATGCCGCCCCCTGGAGATGTGCATCGAATGGGCTGGAAGGATCTCAGAAGAGTATTTTGCCCAGGTAGGCTGTTCTTCATAAGGGAGGCCATCCTCCTCCTCTCCTCTGGGAATGTTTGAAAATGTCTCGCGGTTTGCAAGCACATCAAAACGGCTCTGAGAATTGTCGGGGCTGGAAAGTTTTCCATCTAGAAAGCGCAGGGCGTGATGTGGTTGGTAAGCAAGGCCATCTCTGAAAAGAAACGCATCCCATTTGGAATTGGCTCCTGTGACCTTGGGTATGACGTGTGCACTTCAGGGAATTGATGTAGGTAGTAATCAGGTGAAATCTCTAGAGGAGCACGAGCAGGGAGTAAGGAGCTTTTTTGTTTCTATATATGTGTGTGTGTGTGTGTGTGTGTGTGTGTGTGTGTGTGTGTGTGTATGCACAAGCATGGAGTAACTTTTTTATTTCTATATGTATGTGTTTATTTTATATATATACACAAGCATGAAGGAATAAATCCTTCTCTTCTAACCATTTATCTATCCATCTAGTCCTTCTCCTCTGTTGATTAATTTCTCTTCTTTATGAAT
>JAJPUD010001919.1:6534-22157 GCA_023553655.1 Myrmecobius fasciatus
TTCTTATGCAGCTCCCCCTTTTTTCTAGTAAATTTATTTATTTTTAACATTGCTTTATGAATCATGTTGGGAGAGAAAAATCAGAGCAAAAAGGAAAATCATGGGAGAGATAAAACAACAACAAAAAGAAGTGAACATAGCATGTGTTGATTTATATTGTCACCTTAGTTCTTTTTTTTGGATGCAGATGGCATATTCTGTCCAAAGTCTATTGGGATTACTTTGGATCACTGAACCACTGAGAAGAACCAAATCTTTCACAGTTGATCATCACACATTCTTGCTATTACCATGTTCTACTTGTTTCCTGGTTCTACTTGTTTCCCTCAGCATCAGTTCATGTAAGTTTTTCTAGGCCTTTCTAAAATCAGCTTGTTCATCATTTTTTATAGAGCAATAATATTCCATTACCTTCATATACCACAACTTGTTCAATTATTCCCTAATTGATGGGCATTTACTCATTTTCCAATTCTTGCTACCACAAAAAAGAGCTGCTACAAACATTTTTGCATATGTGGGTCCTTTTATTCTTCTTTGATTTCCTTGGGATACAGAACAGTAATGGCACTGCTGGGTCAAAGGGTATGCACAGTTTGATAGTCCTTTGGGCATAGTTCCAGATTGCTCTCCAGGATGGTTGGATCACTTCACAACTCCAGCAACAATGTATCAGTGTCCCAGTTTTCCCACATCCCCTCCAACGTTCGTCATTATCTTTTCCTGTCATCTCGTAGCTCCCATTTTTGTCGGTCTATCCAGTATTCCTCATCACCATAAGGGCTCACACTCTTTGAAGATATCTCCTTCTTCACATCTATCTTTGTAATATTCTGCTCTTAATGTAGGATTACCTCACATATTGTTGTGCCTGTCTCAGTTTCCCTCAGTTACTGTCTCAGTTTCCCTCAGTTGCTGTCTAAGTCTCCCTCAGTTACTGTCTCAGTCTCTCTGTTACTGTCTCAGTCTCCCTCAGTTACTGTCTCAGTCTCCCTCAGTTACTGTCTCAGTTTCCCTCAGTTGCAGTATCAGTTTCCCTCAGATAGAGCAATTGAGGGAAACTAATACATGTGGCACAACAATACTGCCTCAGTTTCTCCCTGAGCATTACAATATATTCCATATCATTCAGACTTTTCAGGATTCAAAAAGCTACCCAGAAACGTCTATCTTTTCTATCTCCTAGCTATTCTTTGTTTTGTTTTGTTTTTTGGTTAAGATCAGGAAAAATCCCCATAAAAGCTATAGAAGCAGCTATGCAATTGGAACTCACATGAAGGCTGAATGGGAGACAGGGCAGCCTTCCTCCTCCTCCACTAGACTCTGTCTGAAATAGTTCATATATTTCATAGCCAAAAAATGAGAGAGATCAAGAAGCAAGTAAGCTCTTTTATATGTGTACTAAGTCCTGGCTCAGTAGCCAATCAGGGGACTGTCATTTCCCAATGCTTGAGTCATCAGTTCTGGATCAGCAGCCAGTTAAAAGGCTTTTCATCATTACATAGAGTAAGCCTCCGCACATGGCCAACAGTGGCTTCCCCTAGAGTTTCCACAAGATTGAATGGAAGTAGGTAGAGTTAGTATACAACTCCCTCGGCTCCATGTCTAGCTGTACTTCTCCTGTACTAGACTATTTCATATTCTCTTCACTCCCCCTCCTAAACTCTAGTTTATTCTCACATTTACATTTCTTCTTTGAGCTACTCATCACAAATATGTTTAATTTCTATATTTAGTTCCTGTTTCAAAAGGCAGATTTGCAAGGCAGAGGCTAGCAAATGCAGTAATAATAGGCAGCTTGGGAAGCAGAGATAAATTCAGCAGCAGGTGAGCCAGGGCACTCATGCCAAAGTAATGTAAGGAAAAGTACACTTTGTACACTGGGACTTTACAACCTTCTTTAAGAGGCATTTAGGCTACTTCTTGTCATACTTGATTTGTAACTACCCTCCATTTTTTCTCCAGAGCTCCTCATAGAAAGTGATCTGGGTATTGAGACAGGCTCAGATCAGTCTTTTTGAATGCAAGAAAAACTACTTTACTATAGGCAGAAGATGTTCTAAGCAAAGAGATCCAACCGTGTTACTCCAGTGTGCAAAGCCTTCAATGGTTCGTTCCCTGGTGCCCTTTACTCTTTCACCTGGCATTTAAAGTTCTTTGCAATTTTTTCCCTATTTAGTTTTTTTCTTTAACTACAGAATTATTTCATATTACTTCCCTTTGTCTTCTCTTTTGGCTAAATTGAACTATTAGTTTTTCCTTGATCCTGTCCTGCAGTCTCTTCTTAGAGGCAATTAAGTGGAATCAGTAAGGTCCAACACTCAAACATTTGTTCAAACATATCAAGAATAATCAGTACAAAACATTAACAAAACTGCATGGGTGCATTCAAATTTGGACTCAGCTGTGTGACACTAGGCAAGTCAATTAATCTCTTGTCTTCCTCAATTTGCTCAAATGTAATCTAGGAATAAGAATAATTGCACCTCATTCCCAGTGTTGATATGAGGAGAGAAAATATTTGTAAAGCACTTAGCACATTGTCCTGCATGTATAATGCCTAAGTTTCCCTGCCTCAATTTCCCTGAATTATTATGCTATATTCTGAAGAAAATTATTATGGCCAACCCTCCTTTTCCCCTTTCCTTACCCCATTAAGCTCTGGTCACTCACATTCTAGTGAGTCATAAAACTCCAGATGGCTTATCTCAATGCTTGGGTATTGCTTACTATCTCCTGTCTCAAACTCCTTCTCCTGCCCGCGACCTCCTTCTTGATCTCCAATCTGTCAGAACTAAATTATGATCCTTTCCTGAAATTATGGTTCATCCACTCACCCAGTGTTCTGCCCCCACCCCTTTGCCTTTGTTTCCCTAATAGCTGGAGCCCTCTAAAAATCTCTGGAATTAATTGCTTGCTGCTGGATGCTTTGAGACAAGCGTACCATTCAGCCGGCTGGGGGTCAAACATCTTTTGTACATGAGTCCTATTTGATTGTTAGCCCAAATTCTCCACTATTAAAATATTAAAAACTGATCTCTGTCTTACCTCAGTTTCTCTGGCATTACACATGTAGTAGGTGCTTAATAAATGCTTATGAAATCCAGATCCCCATTCCCCTAATCCACTTCCTTTTTCCTTCTTTTTAAAGACCAGTTCAGATGCTATTTCTTTTATGAAAACTTTTTCCATTTCCACCTCCCTCCCTTGTTGAAAATAATTTTTTTTCTTTTCAAACTACCCAGAGCACTTTGACTGAATTTCTTCTTTGTCTTTATTACATAGTAGTTTGTATCATATGTATTTATGTATATGTTGCATCTCCTCTCTTGAATATTAAGATCCTCAAGGTAAGGGAATAATTTTTTTTTCATATTTATATCCTTTGTGCTTGGCACAATACCCTCCCTATACATTGTAAGCTTTTCAAACATTTTGATCCTGTCATTCAACTGTTTTCCTTACCTCCAAAGTTACCAGTGAGCTCTTAATTGCCAAATCTGATGGTCTTTTCTAATTCTTCCTCTTTCTTAACCTTTACACAAACTTCACTATAGTTGATCACCTTCTTCATCGGGATAAAACATCATCCTCATATTTTTATGAAAATTCTGTCTCCTTGTTCTCCTCCTCCCTGTCAGACTGTTCCTTCTCGGAGATTCTTTTGCTGGTACATCACCCATATCATTCTCACAAACAATAGGTAAAACCCAAGGCTCTTCCTCTCTTATCTATGGGCAATGATTTTTTAATTCTTAAGTTCTTATAGATTCAATTATTTCTTTGAAGACGATGATCAAATCCTTATTTACAGCCTTAGTCCCTCTCCTGATTTTTCCAGTTTCTCCAGTCATGAGCTATTAGAGATTTTAAAGTAGCTGCCCATGGGTATTTTAAATGCAATATGTCCAAAGCAAAATTCATTATTCCCCCCCCCAATTCACCCCTTTTCTGACCTTGTCCATTTTCACTATCTTTTGGTCAGCCATGTTCCTTAATGTCATCCATGACTACTCACTTTTATTCACCCCACATTTCCATCTCCAAAATACTCACATGTTATTTTTCCATTCACTGAACCATAATTTTAATTTAGATCCTTATTACCTCTTGATTAGACTTTGGCAATACCTCCTTCTGGGTTTCCCCAACTCTTTTCATATTCCAATGTGTTCTTCATGAATGGGATGAGGTGAAGATTTCTCAAAAAAATGTCTGTGAGATGGAGTGGATCAGACTCTAGGCCTAAGTTTCAGAAAGTCACATGATCCCTATTCCCAGAGGGTTGCAGGGCAGAAAAGGTCAGATCCTAGGCCTAAGTTTCAGGAAATCAAGTTTCCCACAGGAAGTAGACAGCATTGCTGACCATTGGTCAATGGTTACTTCCTCCAACCAATGAACTCAAGTCTTTGAATTTATCATTGACTTCCCTGTTTCCAACCTGGGACCACACATCAAGCTGAGGTGCTCAGCTGGTGTGTTTGGACCTTTCTTTGCAAGACTGAGTAAATGCTTCCTGTTAGTATCAGAAGATGCCTCTGAGTAGTCAATTTAGATAAAATAAGACCAATTAGGGCTAATTAGCAAATTAGACCAATTTAGGATAGGTCCAGTACCCATCCCCCATGCCCATAAAGCTGCCAGTGATTTTCTTGAATGTGGCTCTGCCCGTTTCAAATTTAAAAGAGCAGAGTGACCTTTTTGTATCCAACAGATTGAGATTCTGATTTATCTCATTTAGATATGAATTTGATGGGGCCAGTGCTGTATAGGAACTGATCTAAGCTGAGTCCCCTTAAACCAAGGTAATAGAGATGACAATGTGCCTTTAGGGTAGTGGAGAGAAATGTTTATCTTTGTTCTTATAGTAACTTCAAATGAGATGTCCCTTTGTAAAAGGTGATAGATATGAAATGATTAGATAGAACTGGAATAGTAACAGCTCCTAACAACAGTGGTTATACAACCAGTGAGGGCACAAACCAATAGCGGTAGAGATGAAACACCCACGAACTCTTCAAATACCCCCTAGAGCTCTGATGGGGAGAAGTACCAGCTTAGCTCTGGGAGAATAAGCCAGACCATACTTGTTGATACTTCCTCACTAGAATATAAACGTCCTTAGCTTTTGTTTTTGTATCCCCAGTATTTAGCACAGCCTGACATGTAATAGGTGCTTAATAAATACTTGTTGATTGAATGACAGAAATTATGCAGTTTAGCAATCATAGAACTAGAGACATCTTTCCAAGATTCTACAGCCTCAAATCTCTGTTTGGTCACCTAACTCCATTCTATTTTCTTTTTCTTTCTTTCTTTCTTTTTTTTTTTTTTTTTTTTTTGCTTTTTGCTGAGGCAATTGGGATTAAGTGACTTGCCCAGGGTCACGCAGCTAGGAAGTGTCTGAGACCAGATTTGAACTCAGGTCTTCCTGACTTCCGGGCTGGTGCTCTAACCACTGCGCCACCTAGCTGCCCCTCTTTTTCTTTTTTTTAAATTAATACTTTTTATTTGCTAAACATATATATGGGTAATTCCTAAACATTAACCCTTACAAAGCTTTCTGTTACAAATTTTCCCCCCTACTCCCTACCCCTCCCCTAGATGGCAGGAAATCCACTACATGATAATTATGTTAGAATACTTAAGAAATCGAATATATGTATAGTTATTGCATCACTTTTTGTGCAGGAGAAATCGTATCTACAAGAAAGAATAATCTGATAAAGGAAATACAATGCAAGCAAACATCAATAGAGAACATGAAAATGTTATGTTGTGGTCCACATTTCACATCCCTCTCTCTGGGTGTATATGGCTCTCTTCACCGAACAATTGGAACTGGTTTGAAGCATTTCATTGTTGAAGAGAGTCGTGTCCATTAGAACTGATCCTCATATAGTATTGTTGTTGCCGTGTATAATGATCTCCTGGTTCTGTTCACTTCACTGAGCATCAGTTGATGCAAGTCTCTCCAGGCCTCTCTGAAATCGTCCTGCTGGTCGTTTCTTACAGAGCAATAATATTTCATAACATTCATATGCCATAATTTATTCAGCCATTCTCCAATTGATGGGCATCCATTCAGCTTCCAGTTTCTAGCCACTACAAAAAGGGCTGCCACAAACATTCTTGCACATGTGAGGCCCTTTCCTTCTTTTATGATTTCTTTGGGATATAAGCCCAATAGAAACACTGCTGGGTCAAAGGGTATGCATAGTTTGATAACTTTTGAGCATAGCTCCAAATTGTTCTCCAGAATGGTTGGATTTGTTCACAGCTCCACCAACAATGCACCAGGGTCCCAGTCTTCCCACATCCCCTCCAACATTCATCTTTCTTTATCTTTTCCTGTCATTTTAGCCAATCTGACAGGTGTGTAGTGATACCTCAGAGTTGTCTTAATTTGCATTTCTCTAATCAGTAGTGATTTGGAGCACCTTTTCATATGATTATAAATAGTTTTAATTTCATCATCTGAAAATTGTCTGTTCATATCCTTTGACCATTTATCAATTGGAGAATGGCTTGAATTCTTATAAATATGAGACAATTCTCTATATATCTTGGAGATGAGACCTTTATCAGAACCCTTAAATGTAAAGATGATTTCCCAATTTGATGCTTCCCTCCTAATCTTGGCTGCATTAGTTTTGTTTGTACAGAAACTTTTTAACTTAATATAATCAAAATTATCTATCTGGTGTTCAATTAGGAGTTCCAGATCTTCTTTGGACATAAATTTATTCCATCTCCATAGGTCTGAGAGGTAAACTATCCTATGTTCCTCTAATTTGGTTATAATATCACTCTTTATATCTAGATCATGAACCCATTTAGATCTTATCTTGGTGTGTGGTGTTAGGTGTGGGTCCAGCCTTAATTTCTTCCACACTAGTTTCCAATTTTCCCAGCAGTTTTTGCCAAATAGTGAGTACTTATCCCAAAAGCTGGGGTCTTTGGGTTTATCAAACACTAAATTGCTAACATTATTACCTAGCTTGCCCTGATATCCTATCCTATGCCACTGATCGACTGCTCTATTTCTCAGCCAGTACCAAATGGTTTTGATGACTGCTGCTTTATAATATAGTTTTAGATCTGGCACAGCAAGGCCACCTTCATCTGTCTTTTTTTCATTAATCCCCTTGAAATCCTTGACCTTTTGTTCTTCCAAATGAACTTTGCTACCATTTTTTCTAGATCTGTAAAATAATTTCTTGGGAGTTTGATTGGTATGGCACTAAATAAGTAAATTAGTTTGGGTAGTATTGTCATTTTTATTATATTCCCTTGGCCTACCCATGAGCACTTAATGTTTTTCCAGTTGATTAGGTCTGATTTTATTTCTGTGGAAAGTGTTTTGTAGTTTAGTTCGTATAGTTTCTGACATTTTCTTAGCAGATACATTCCCAAAAATTTTATGCTATCATCCATTATTCTGAATGGAATTTCTTTTTGTATCTCTTGCTGCTGAACTTTGTTGGTAATATATAAGAATGCTGATGATTTATGTGGATTTATTTTGAATCCTGCAACTTTACTAAAGTTGTGAATTGTTTCTAGTAGTTTTTTAGTTGAGTCTCTAGGGTTCTCTAAGTATACCATCATGTCATCTGCAAAGAGTGATAATTTGGTTTCTTTATTACCTACTCTAATTCCTTTTATCTCTTTTTCTTCTCTTATTGCCAAAGCTAACATTTCTAATACAATATTAAATAGTAATGGTGACAGTGGGCAGCCTTGTTTCACTCCTGATCTTATTGGGAATGGTTCTAGTTTGTCTCCATTACATATGATGCTTGCTGATGGTTTTAAATAGATGCTACTAATCATTTTAAGGAAAAGCCCATTTATTCCTATACTCTCTAGTGTTTTTAGTAGGAATGGGTGTTGGATTTTATCAAATGCTTTTTCTGCATCTAACTCCATTCTGTTTTCAATATGGGTCCTTCATATCAACAAATCTGGTTTCTTCTGTTCTTGTTCTGCTTCCAGGTATGGATTCAATCCCAAACATGTGAATGGAATAGTCTCCAGCTTCTACTCTCAATGCAGTCTGAACTCAAAAATTAATTTGTTTTTTTTTTCCACATCCCTCTCTTTTGCACCCTACTATTTACCTGATTACTTCCTTCTCTAGTCCCTCCAGCTTTCTGCCAGATATTGTATATATTGTTTTCTTTTGTTCTTTATGAATTCATATAAATCTTTTCAGGTTTCTCTGAATTTCCCTTATTCATCATTTCTTATTGCTCAATAAAGTTCCATTACATTCCTGTGCCATTTGTCAATCATTCTCTAATCAACAAGCATACCAACTTTATTTCCAATTATTTACTATCATAAGACATAAAAAGTACTGCTATGAATATTTTGGTCTATGTAGAGTTTTGTTTCTGCTTTTGTTTCCTTGGGCCAACCTCCTAGACAAGACAATGGGCCCAGGGAACCTAAGTGATGTCCAAAGTTACAAATCCGATTATAGAGTATCACGTTTATTGAATTGAAATGGAAATATTTGTTGAAAGCTGAGACCAGAACTTAGGTCTCCAAACTTTCATCCTGGACTTTTTTATTATATCCTACTATATTTTGCAGTGAAAAGTTAGGCATTGGATAGACTGTTGGACTGGACTCAGAAAGACCTGAATTAGAATCTCACTTCAGACACTTACTAGCTGAGTAAGCCTGGGCAAATCACATTTTTGTTTGCCTCGATTTCCTCATCTGAAAAATAGGGATAACTCATCTTCCAGGGTTCTTATGAGAATTAACACAAGTAAAATGCTTTGCAAGCCTTAAAATGCATGTATAAATGCAAGCTATTTTTTTTAAGAGTTTCATATTTTAAAATACAGTGCTTTGTCAATTTGGTTTCAAATCACTTACATGAATTAAATTGTTGTCTTTATGAGGGTGACTCCTAAATTTTTACCTCAAGCTTTGATCATTCCTTTTGTCTCTAGTCCATATTGTCATCTCTCTGCTTGAATAGCCTATGACTATCATTCAAATTCAATGTCTCTGAAACTAAACTCATCCTATTTTTTTCCTTCTCTTAAAGTGGCTCCCTTTTCCAAATGTCCTTTTTCTGTTATCAGTTCTCTTCTTCTTTTCTCCCAGTATTCAACTTTTCTTTTAGATTTTCCTTTTCTTTTTCATTCCTATGACTGCCATCTTGTTCCATGGCCTCATCACCATATACTTGCATTGCTGCTATTACTTCCCAAATGGTTACCTAGCTTAAAATCTCTTCTTTTACCAATTCATCTTATATGTAGCTATAAGATAGTTATTCCTCAAATACCACTTGAAAAATAAGAACAGGTTACTCCTCTACTTGAACGCCTATGATGGTTTCTTGTGTCTCAAATCAAATATGAACTCATCTACCTGACTTTTAAGTGGCTCTATAACCTTGGCATGCTATATAGCCAGCCATTGTTTCTTGGTTTCCTCCATAACATTTTTTTTATCCATCTAGTCAGTCATTAGTCATTGTTCTCACAGTCCCACTGCACATTCAGCCTCCATGCTTTGTTGTGCCATTCATTTCCTTCACCTGGATACTGTAGCTTAATCTAAATTCTTCTTCAGGTAAGCTCCTTTATGATAAAAATTGTGTCTGTCTGGTATGTCTTTATATCCTCTGGTGACTACCATAGTGTCTTGCCCAGAACAGACAATAAATAAATCATGGATGAAATCTCATATCATTCATGAAACCTCTCCCATTTACTCTTAATCCATGTTCATTTCTTTTCTCTCTCAATTTAGAGTGAAGCCTACAGAATTTAGCCCTTACTTATTCTCCAGTTGTTTCCCTGTATTCATTTTGTCTTCCTATCTTTCTTAGAAGCTTCTTAGTAGCAGGGGTTTTGTCTTATGCTTCCAATTTATTGTCCACAAGTGTCTTACATTGTGAAAAGTCAGCAGAGACAATGAACATGCCTCTTGAGCACAGGTTGTATTCTTACCTTTGTCCTTATCCATTCATCTGCATCAGACCACAGTAAAAGTTTGGAAAGTGTAATAGGTTGAGTTGTTACTGATCATCAATAGCCAAAGAAGAATCCCTGGCTAAGGGAAATGGACCTGAAAAAGGAAAGCTGCTGAAGAGGAGATAGGTCTGTTCAGCTTTCTACTTAGAAATGACCAACCTTAAAGTTGAGATTCTGAAGGAATCAAACTTTCATCCTAGACTATGAGTTATTGAGCTAGCTGAAAGGGAAATATAGCATGTTGTAGAAAGAGAGTGAGTGTTGGAGTTTGGAGGTGGTGGACCCCAAAAATATTAGATTTATAGGCTGGTGTCATGAGGTGTCTTGAAGGAATTTGTAGGCTTAAACCTTCTCCAAATGAAGAGGCAAAGATTTAATTATGCTGCTAACAGTGGGCTAAATTCATAAGAGTTTTTAGCAGGGAAAAGGGGTTTTAATAAATATCAAGGAGAAAGACAAGTTCCCTAACAGAACTCACAATTAACCAGGGGGAATATGTGTGGCAAAGATGCTATTAAAGTGTGGCAAATGGGGAGTTACACCATTAATTAGCAAGCTAACCCTAAAAAGGAGTTAGGGTCTCAATGTGATGCTTAGCAAGTGGACTAATCCCCCCCAAAAGGAGTTAGCCATAACAAGGAGAAAGATGCCATGGGCTATGGCAAGTGTTTGTTTATTTGTTATGTTTATTTGTTGTTGTTATTTGCTGATGACATCCAAGATAGCTAGAGAAAGCCTGAATTACTATATATTATCTGGAAGCCCAAATATTCCCTTTTTTGAATTAGCTGGTTAATCAATGGTGTAATTCCCCCATTTGTTATGCCTTAATGGTAACTTCCTCCTAGTTAATTGTGAGTTCTGCTAGGGAATTTGTCTTTTCCCTTCTTAATTGTTAAAATCCCTTTTCCTTGCTAAAAATCCTTAAGGATTTAGCCCATTGTTAGCAGTATAATAAAATCTTTGCTTCTTGAAGGTCTAAGTCTACAAAGTCTCATGACAATAGCCCATAAACCCAATATACTTTGGGGGTCCAACATCCCATACCCCATAATTTTGGTGGGCTCATATAGGGAGAGTCTGAACCCCCAAATCCATCAGTAACATTCCATTAGAAGACAGTGTAGTACCACCACCCAGCATAGTCAGTGGTTATGAGTAGTGAAAGACTTCAATGACCTATCCAAGAGCAAGTCCAGAGAATCTAACAGCATAAATGTTCCTGAGAAGATTCCAGTGGCCAAGTAATCTGTCCAACCCAGCTTCCTGGATGGCAGGGTGATCTTCCTATGCCTGTCTAATAGCAGTGGATCTTAAATGGCTGAATGATCTATCTGGCAAAGTCTGTCAGTGGGTATGCTCAGCAGTCAAGAAACCTGTTCAGTTCAGTGTAGCAGTTAGTCAAATTTTTATTAAACTCCTATTCTGTGCCAGGCACTGCACAAAATACTGGAGATACAAAGAAAGGCAAAAGTCAGTCCTTGACTTCAAAGAGAATTCTAATTGGGGAGAGGCAAGAGTACAAAAGGAATCTGAAAAGTAGAGGGGCCAGAAAGGTACCTGAGTGACCTTTAAAGCCAACATATTGCATCCAGTTCAGTTGAGGAGAGTACTGAGTCATCTTTCAGAAATACCATATCCCACTACCAACTTTACAAGTAATATCCGGATATTGAAATCTTGTAACCTGGAGTTGTAAATTGTCTTGGTCATGTGTGTTACCTACATATGTGCTTTGCTACCATAGTACTTCAAATTCATGCATATATCTTCTTTTTTCTCCTCCAAGCTCTTTCACCACTACAGACTATGTCTATTTATAAAAGAGAGCACCCTTGATTTTTTGGGGAAAGCTAGATAATTATTTTTCTTGTTGTGCCTTTTGAATAAATGTCATTTTATTAGCTGATTTTTTTTTCTGCTGAGGCAATTGGGGTTAAGTGACTTGCCCAGGGTCACACAGCTAAGGAATGTTAAGTGTCTGAGGTCACATTTGAACTCAGGCCCTCCTGACTTTAGCGCTGGTGCTCTAGCCACTGTGCCACCTTACATCAGTTGATTGTTAAAAGGAGATCACACCAGTGGGGATTCATGAGTTAGTTTTAGAAGGATAACTACTTAACAAGGTTACCTCTGGAATACTGGCAGTACTATCAATTGTACCTCTGCAGACCTAACCTGACAATTTAAGGGAATGAACCTTGTGGAGATGTGATAGTCCATAGTCATCTCTTTTCTCTCCAAATTTATCTTGTGCCCCGTGAAGTGCAGCCCTTCCTCCAATAGTTTTCTGTGTTCAAATCATCTCCCTGGATAGATTATTCTTTCTGGAAAGGGCTTTGTCTGATACTTCTTTTGTTTTTCCTAAAGGTTCCTAAGCTTTGTGCTTACCCTATGAGAGATACTTAATAAAACACTTTATTGATAGGATGTAGTATATTCTCTATAAACAATACTCTAGCACAATTGTCTTCTTTAGTCTTATGTTAAGTCACTTTCAATAATAGAAGTACCTGGCCTTCTATAATAGAGATTCTTAATCTATGTTGTTTACACTGTCAGAAATAATTATCTCATCAACTCTGTTAATGTCTCCATACCTTCAAATGGTATGTGGTAGGTGTTGAATTATCATTCGTGGAATGAAGGAGATAGAAATGACATGGCTAACTTATTGACTAAGACAGAAACAACCAGCAAAATTAGGATGGAAGACAAAACTTTTAGTTAAAAACAGATCTATTGCTAATCAGCAGGAATAAAAATGGAAGTATGTAGAGCACAGTGGCAATCTGATGGGTCTGAGTAACATTAGACAAATGTATCTAAATGAACATGTGATAGGACAGAATACAGAAATTAAAATATGAGCCTTTCCAGATGGATCTCTATTAATTCATCCAGTTAAGTGCTTGCTTTTTTTTAAAATTCTGCTGCTGATGGGAAGGATATTAAAAAAAGATATTAAATAAACAGCTCTTCTGCTAAATGTACAGATACGTCTTCTCCCTTGTGTATTTTATACACACAAATATTTCAAGAAGAAAATAAAGAATTATAGTTTTCACTCAAAATCATTCTCCCTCTTTGCCTTTTATCTTATGTTTTATACAGCAACTACTGCTACTCAGAATTTTTTTAAAACAGAATATGCTTTGTTTTTCCAGGGAGAAGAAAACATTAAATTAAAATAGCACCCATTTCACTTAATAGGAGTAAAAGAGATAGCCTTTACTTCCTTCACTTTTACCTTATTGTTTTTGCCTCCCTTTCTTTCTCATTTCTACCTCCCCTACGCTGGAATACAAAGCTGATGGTATCTCTTATGCTGTGAAAAGACTCCTGATGATCTGGAACTTTGGACGAAGCCAGATACTTTTTACCTTGAACCAAAAATCCTTATACTCATACCTAAAATTTAAAAGGAAAGGAAGTCCTATACCACCTTTTAATCAATTTGTAGATTCTCTTCTTTTTGTCTCTCTCCCAAAAACACACCACCATCTTTCACAGGCTTTTCTTTTAAGTATTGAGGAATTGCCAGAGCAAGGGAGATGTGAGAACAGGTCTAGATTTTACATCACTTTCAAGTAATTCTTATACTGAAAACTGTGCGACTCAGATTGAATCACTATTCTTTCATAACTGAGGATGAAAATCTCAAAAATTAATGAATATTGTTGAGGTTGGGATGATCTAGACTTTTATGCTTCAATAATCTTATTAGTTTTACTCTAAAGATATTAGGAGTAAAAGGAAGAAATTATGCATGTAAATATGGTAGATTTCTGAGGTAGCATACTTGGAAGAGTTGATAGAATAGAATTTATGTTTGATAATTTTCATTACTTATCTATTCAACAAATGTTTTAAAATACTTATTATATTTTATGCATTGTGTTAATAATGGTAGAGAATGAAAAGAAGAAAAGGATGCCCCAGAATTAATAATCTAGTTCTGTTTCTCCATGTGTTATTCCTTCTACTGGCAGATAAGGATGAGAATTCAGAACTTTAAAATTCAAGGAGGCAACCTACCCGTTGGTAGACATGGAAGGTCCACAGGTGTTACACATTTTACATGTTTTTGGATCAGTTGTGTTGATTTTTTTCTTTACTAAAAAACCAAAAATTGTTACTTGTCACATATGATAGCTCTTAGGAAAGGGGAGGAGGCATATATGGAATACTATGGTGATAGTAACAGAAAATAGCTAAAAAATAAAATTTTTAAAAATCAAGGAAGAATATGGGTGAGAATTCAACTCTCAGCTCTGGCCTCCCATCCCCAGTGTCTTGATCTTCTAGATCCTTTAAGTCCACACAGATATATGAAGTTTGCTCTCTCAGAAACTGGACAAAGAAATGTACTCTTCTTGGATCAATTACCAATCCTTGATTCAAACAGGAGTCTGATAATCATTTCTCTGCTTTTATTCTCTCCATTATTCCTTTTTTTTGGGGGGGTGAGGCAATGGGGGTTAGGTGACTTGCCCAGGGTCACACAGCTAGGAAGTGTTAAGTGTCTGAGGCCAGATTTGAACTCAGGTTCTCCTGACTTCAGGGCTGGTGCTCTATCCACTGCGCCACCTAGCTGCCCCTCTCTCCGTTATTCCAATAAACATGAAACTTGAGCTTGGGATATGGCAGGCTTACAGATATAAGTTGGGTAATGACCTTTGAGGAAGAGAGTTGAACCAGTGCATAAGTACAAAGGTAGAGAAAGGGGAAAGAGGAGAAGGGAAGAGAAGATGATGATAAATAGATTTGTAATCTTGAAAGTAGAATCATCTCAGACACTAACATTCTAATGCTGTGGTCTTATTTCACATTTTGAGAATGGGAAAATAGTTAATTAAAACAGAATTTAGTAAATGAATCTGTGCACACTATAGTCATGATGCATCATTTGGTGAAATATGTAGGAAAATGAGTAAGGTTTTTGTGGTGTGAAATATCAGTCTTGGATCATTCCCACCATTTATCATCTTCACTACTACACACATGCTGCTGGAATTTACTCAATCATTCTGCCTAGGTCCACTGAAAGTTTGTGTTGCATAACCTCAACTGGACCCTCACTGCTGCTAGGCAATACTCCTTTATTACTTATCCTCCCTCTCCCTCTCTCTACACTGGCTCTCCCAAATCTTTTTATCCCTTTTCAAACTTCCCAGGACTCCCCTTTCCCCCATTCTCTCTTGCCTTATATTTTACAGAAAAAAAACTGAGGCCATTTGCCTTGAGGTCCCTCACTTCTCTTCTTTCTCAACTCCTACCCTTGTGCCTTCTGCCCTTCTCTCCTCCTCCCTTACTTCTGTCTCCCCTGAAGATGTAGCTCTACTCCTTAGTAGAGGCTGCAAGGGACAAGATTATTTCCTTATCATTTTCACACTTTGCTTATTTTCAATTTTTCCCTGTCCATGGCTCATTTCCTATTGCCGACAAATATGCTCATGTCTCCCCCATTCTGAAAAAAGCATCCACTTGATCCTTCCATTCCTGGTAACTATCCTATATTTCTTGTATCCTTTGTAGTTGAACTCCTCTAAAAAGCCATCTACAATACAATACAATACAATACAATACAATACAATACAATACAATACAATACAATAC
>JAJPUD010001919.1:25383-88776 GCA_023553655.1 Myrmecobius fasciatus
GAAGAAGAAGAAGAAGAAGAAGAAGAAGAAGAAGAAGAAGAAGAAGACTCTTGTTCCAAAAGCTCATTTTGTATTTAAGTAGTACATTAAAGGTTGTTGAATTGTTGTTAATGTTTTTGGTTTTAAATTTAATAAAGTCACGTATTTAATTGGTGTGATAATGAATAATCACTCAATTTAGTGACAAGAAGATGAAATAATTACTATAAAGTTTTCTCCAAATGAGTCCTGTTCTCTAAATACTCTTCGTGAGGACCTGCCTCATGAAAAGATTCAAGCTGATCTTTTTTGACTCTGCTAGACTTCTGAACCATAAAATAAGATTAAAATCTTAACCGTCGTCTTAAAAATATACAGCATATTTTGCCTAATTATTATTAATTGCCTATTAATAATTTTAAAATACATCTACATACATTTTGGGGGAGCTGATCCATTCACCTTTGAAACTCCATCCTAATCTAGGCAGTCCTTATAGGTAAGTGATTGCAATCTTAACTAATTCACTCTATCTAGCCATTCCCAGACTTCACATCCCATCCAGCCATTCACTAGAATCAAATCAATACTACTCTTGCTATGCCAAAGGTTGAAGTCAGTAACTATCCTATGTTCCATTAACAATCCCTCTGACTCCTCAGATCAAATCTCCTTCCCTGGGTTACCATTTTCTCACATATGCTGTTTCTCTCTTAATGGAATATAAACTTTTTGAGGGCAGATATTGTCTTACTTTGGTATTAATATCTCAAACACTCAGCATAATGCCTGACATATATCTACCTCTTAGTAAATGCTTTTTCATGATGAATGCAATAATGCTGTGGATGGTGTTGTTAACATTCATAGATCTAATGAGAGTCTATAAGAACTGACATTGAAGCTTCTGACTGCTACACAAAGGAATTTTTTACCTTTGGCCACTAGAGTTGGTAGTGATTAAAAAAAAAAAAGTTCTTTCAATTCAGAGAAAATCTTCAAAGACTAAATTATTTTGATTCAACAAATATAAGTTTTGGTCTGATAATATATAAGATGCATTTCTGGAATACTTTTGGGTGACTGGAGCTTACTCTCTGTAGCACTGCAGAGGAAATGAAAGAAGCCCTTGAATTCTTATACTGTGGAAAGAGTACTGAATTCAGAGTCATGCAATTAAGCTTTTGGTTCTGTTAATGGTAAATAACATTATTTAATGGTAAATATTTACCATTTTTCTTAATAGCTAGTATTTATATAGTTCTTTAAGGTTTGTGAAGTGCTTTACAAATATCATGTTATGTTACCCTCACAACAGCCTTAGGAGAAGGTGTTATTATTATGTCCATTTTGTAATTCAGGAAACTGAAGCAGAAAGAAGGTTAATAACGTGATTAAGGTCATACAGCTTATAAATGGCTGAGGCAAGATTTGAATTCAGATCTTCCTAACTCTATCTCCAGTACTCTAGGAACTGTATCACCTAGCAATTGTGGGCAAGTCACTTTTATATGGACCTCAGTTTCCTCATTGGTATAAAGGGATTAGACTAGATGATCAATAAGGTTTTTTTCCTATTTTATATCTATAATCCAATGAAACCAAGAAAATGACAGATGAGAAATGAAAAGAGTTGAAATAGGAAGAAAAGGAGAAAGAGAGGCAGAAAGGAGAAATGGAGAGAGATGTCTTTAATTCCTAGGAAGCATCACACTCTAGGGTTGGGGTTTCCATGATTTCATGCACCTTGTTAAAGATGGTTTTCATGATCTTATCTAGACCAAGGTTGGGGTTTTCTATAGTTATCTGATTCTTGGGTTAGAAATCAGTATACTCAATGTTACCCTAACACTGTGCCTGATGAGCTGACATATATAATAGGGAAGAGTGAACTCATACTTTCCTAACTGGAGGAAGGAGATGAGATATCATAATTTAGGAAAATAGGTTATGAAAATGTTATTTCACTTGAATGACCTCTCATTTACACTGCATATATTTTGTATGCCCGTAGTTATTGGCATATTGCTTCCTTCATTAGAATGTGAGCTTTCTGAGCTTTCTGTCTTTTGTCTTTCTTTGTATTCTTAGTCCTTTGCACAGTGCTTTGTACTGTAGGCATTTGATAAATAAATAAATGTTTATTAATTGATGGTGTTGCCATGTTGGGATCTGGTAGGCTGGTTGGGATCAGGGGAGATTCAGGGAAATATGGCTGTGTGTATCTATGAGCACTAGTTTTGAACAGGTGTTATATCTAAACAGAATCTAGGAACCTAAATATGGCAGTGGGCAATACTTATATGGTTGCTGGTCCCAGAACCTCTCTCATTATAGATTATACAAGTGTAGTCATGCAAAACATATTTCCACATTCATTATGTTGTGAAAGAAAACACAACTTGTTCAGCCATTCCGAATTGATGAGTATTCCCCAATTTCCAATTCTTTGCATCCATCCCCCAACTGAATATTCCCCAATTTCCAATTCTTTGCACTCAAAAAAGAGATATTTTTTGTGTATATATATATATATATGCATATATGTATGTATGTATATATATATATATATGTCTTTTTTTAATTTTTTACTCTCTGGAACATAGACCTAGTAGTAAGTAGTATTGCTTGGTCAAAGGGTTTTATAGCCATTTGGGCATTGTTCCAAATTGTTCTACAGAAGGGTTGAATCAAAATACAACTTCACCAGCAGTGCATTAGTGTCTCGATTTTCTTGCATCCATTCTAACATTTGTAATTTTCCTTTTCTGTTATATCAGCCAATTTGATAGGTGTGGGGTAATAACTTCAGGTTGTTTTAATGTATATTTCTCTAATTAATAGTAATTTAAAGCAATTTTCCAAATGACTATATAGTTTTAATTACTTTGTATGAAAACTGCCTGTTATATCCTTTGACCATTTATCAATTGAGGAATGGCTCTTATTTTTTATAAATTTGATTCTTCTATATGTTTGAGAAATGAGGCTTTTTTTTCTCTGATAAGAGAAAGTTGCTGTAAAATTTTTTTCATAATGACTTTCTATTTCCCACTTTTCCATTTCCCTTCTGTTTATCCTGCTTTCTCCCTTTTACTTTGTCCATTTTCATGTATTTTGCTTCTTATTTTTACCTCCCCCCAATCTGTGTTCCCTTCTATCAGCAACTCCCTGCCTTATGTTCCCCTACACTTTACAAGCTGTTTTGTACCTCCTTCATGTCAGATAATTTACCCCATCCTACTCCTTCCTTTCTCCTAATCCCTGTGCATTCTTCTTTCTCATTTTTGATTTTTTAAGATAATTATCCCCTTATATTCATCTTATATCTATGCCCTTTATTTATATTTACTCTTCTCATATAGGAATATAAATAATTTAACCTTATTGAATCCCTTAT
This sequence comes from Myrmecobius fasciatus, assembly GCA_023553655.1. Classification (NCBI taxonomy): domain Eukaryota; kingdom Metazoa; phylum Chordata; class Mammalia; order Dasyuromorphia; family Myrmecobiidae; genus Myrmecobius; species Myrmecobius fasciatus. Next base: position 28,763 of record JAJPUD010001919.1, read on the forward strand.
CATTTCTCTTTCTGATTTACCTTTTTATGCTTCTTTTGAGTCCTATATTTGAAAGTCCAGTTTTCTATTCAATTCTGAACTTTTTATCAGGAACATTTGAAAGTCCTCTATTTTATTGAATATTCATTTTTCCCCCTGCAGGATTATACTCAGTTTTGCTTGATAGGCTATTCTTGATTGTAATCCTAGCTCTTTTGCCCTCCAGAATATCATATTCCAATCCCACTGATTCTTTAAAGTAGAAACTGACAAACATATTTATTCTTACTGTGGCTCTACAATATTTGGATTGTTTCTTTTTGACTGCTTGCAATATTCACTCCTTGACCGGGAGCTCTGGGATTTGTCTATAATATTCCTGGGAGTTTTCATTTTTGAATCTCTTTCAGGAGGTGATTGGTAGATTTTTTCCCCATCATTTATTTATTTATATATTTTTTGCTGACTTGCCCAGGGTCACAAAGCTAGAAAGCGTTAAGTGTCTGAGACCAAATTTGAACTTGGGTCTTCTTGACTTCAGGGCTGGTGCTTTGCCTACTGCGTCATCTAGCTGCCCCTGATTGGTAGATACTTTTAATTTCTATTTTACCCTCTTACCCATTAAAGTTTTCCTTGATAATTTCTTGAAAGATGATTTCAAGGATCTTTTTTTTCCCATCATGGCTTTTCTTAAATTCTAAAATTGCCTCTCCAGATTGTATTTTTCCACCTGTGAGATATTTCACATTTTCTTCTATTTTTTTATCTTTCTGATTTTGTTTTATTGTTTTTTGATGTCTTCTAAAGTCATTAGCTTCTACTTTTCCAATTCTAATTTTTAGAGAATTATTTTCTTAAGTGAGCATATGTACCTCCTTTTCTATTTGTCCAATTCTACTTTTTTTAAGGAATTCTTTTCAGTGAATTTTTATATATATATTTTTTCCATTTGGGCAATTCTGTCCAAGGCATTTTTCTCTACTTTGGATTTCTTTTACCTTTGGCTTATTCTGTTATTTAACATTTTATTTTCTTCAATATATTTTTGTGCCTCCTTTACCAAGCTGTTGATTCCTTTTTTTCATGAATTTCTTACATCACTCTCATTTCTTTTCCATTCATTTCTTTTCCCAATTTTTCCTTTACCTCTTTTACTTGATTTTAAAAATCTTTTTTGAGTTCTTTGATGGCCTGAGAACAATTCATATTTTTCCTTGAGGCTTTGGATAGAGTTTTTGTTTTGATCTTTCTTGTTACCACAATAAATTTTTATGATTAGGTTCTTTTTCTGCTATTTGCTCATTTTCCTGGCATATTTTGTAGTTTTAACTCTATGGTTAAGTAGGACTCAGCTTCTGGTGGTAAGGGCCCTGTCCCAAGCTTCAGATTTTTTGTGTAGCTGTTTTTAGAGAGAATTCTGGGTGTCTGTAAGTTTTTGGTTCTTTCAAGGTGGTATGATCTAGGGAGAGGTGTGTACCCAGGTCCTGGCCTGTGATAACTGACTGGGGTTCCAGTGTCTCTGTGGCAACAAGCTCTGCTGTGCTAGGGCCTCTCCTCATCCTAGGCCTGAGACCCAGGACTGTGACTCAGATCTAAATATTGGCAATACAACAGAGTCCCGTCCAACGAGATGTCCCTCATTGTCTGCAGCCTGAAAGAAACCAGAAACCACCACTGCCACTGCATTGCTGCCACTGATTCAGTTGCTCCCACAACTGCTTCTGCTGGTTTGCTGGGCCATGGCATATGCTGAACTTGCTCCACTGCACCCTACTAACACCTCGGGGCACTAGCTTTCTAAGTTGCCTTGGGTTGGGAAATTTTTCACCTTGTTCTTTTGTGGATTTTGCAGCTCCAGAATTTATTTCAAATTATTATCTAAAGTGGTTTGGAGGGTTTTTAGAGAAAGCTAAGGTAAGTCCTTGTCTTTTTTTCTCCACCATCTTCCTAAGGCCAAAGCTGAACTCAGAAAGACAAGTCTTCTTGACTTCAGGGCCAACACACTATGCTGTATCACTTATCTGCTCTTCTAAGAGTTTATTTCCTTCATGGAAGTAACCATCAAAGTTTGCACTATTTCCAAAACCCCAAATTTTGGGGTTTTTTCAATTAAGATATATGACCTTCCTTTTCCCTAAAATATTCCAAATAAAAGGATCTGTTGCTTTTAGCATTGATTGATTTGTCTTAGTTTTCTGCAAGGATTTTAGCACACAATAGTTAAAACATTTCATAACTTTATTTCTTCTTTTGCCCTTTTTGATATCTCTGCACTTATAGGCCTAGCACATAGTATGAATTTAATAAATGTTTATTGATTGATTAAATTATTTTTATTGAAGTTTCATATTCTTTCGCTTTTACCCTGCCCTTAGAGATAGAAAGGACTTAATTGCTCTCTTTTAAAAATTAACATATAATTAAAATCTAATTTTTTATTAAAACTTTTTAATTTTCAAAAGATATGCATAGATAATTTTTTTAACATTAATCTTTATGTTTCAATTTTCCCCTCTTCCCTCCACCCCCTCCTCTAGATAGAAACTAATCCAATATATGTTAAACATGGTAAAATATATGTTAAATCCAATATATGCATACATATTTATACAATTATCTTGCTGCACAAGAAAAATCAAATCAAACCAGAAAAAAATAAGAAAGAAAATAAAATGCAAGCAAACAACAATAAAAAAGAGTGAAAATGTTATGTTGTGGATCACACTCAGTTCCCACAGTCCTCTTTGTGGGTGTACATGGCTCTCTTGATCTTTGGAACAGGACTCAATCATCTCATTGTTGAAGAGAGCCATGTCCATCAGAATTGATTATCGTATAATATTGCTGTTGCCGTATACAGAACCCCTAGTTCTGCTCATTTCACTCAGCATCAGTCCATGCAAGTCTCTCCAGGCCTCTCTGACATTATCCTGCTGATCATTTCTCACAGAACAATAATATTCCATAACATTCATATACCATAATTTATTCAGCCACTCTCCAACTGATGGGCATCCATTCAGTTTCCAGTTTCTTGCCAATACAAAATGGACTGCCACAAACATGAAATCTAATGTTACACAAATCTTCAAATTTGTTGTTCTGTTGTGTCCAACTCTTCGGGACTGCATTTGGGGTTTTCTTGGTATAGATATTGGAGTGATTGGCCATTTCTTTCTCATTTTACAGAAGATGAAACTGAAACAAATAAGGTTAAGTGACATGTTCAGGGTTACACAGTAAGTGTCCGAGTCTAGATTTGAACTAAGGAAGATAATCTACCTGACTCCTGAGCTTAAACTCTATCCACTGTGCTATCTAGATGCCCTTCTTCAGACTAAATGGTCTCAAATCATACCTTTCATTTTTTTGGGGGGGGAGGTGAGGCAATTGGGGTTAGATGACTTGTCTAGGATCACATAGTAAGTGTTAAGTGTCTGAGACTGGATCTGAACTCAGTTCCTCCTGACTCCAGGGCCAGTATTCTATCCACTGCATGATCTAGCTGCCTCCACACCTTTCACTTAATAACCCCATAATTGTTTTTGTGACCTTCTTGAATTGTCCCTCAGTCTTCTTATCATTTTCCTGAAGCTGCAGAGCCTGAAGTTAGACATAGTATTTGAATGAGGTTCTGAGAACCATGGATCATTGCAGTATTGGTTTACAATTTTTACTTTTGGGGCTGCCATGCTTTCAGGGTCAGATTCATACTTAATCATGATTACAAAAAAAACCTATCCAAATATGTAGCAGATAATTCAATTTATTCTATGGAGATTTACATGTTTCCAGAGTTTACTTTGCTATATGCATATTAAAATTCTGAAAATGTAAAATTTTGTCTTGTTAATACTGAATGCAGATTCAAGCAAGATTTCCAGAAAAGAGTCCAGAGGGAATAGCAATGCGTTTCCTTCTCAATATTTCTGCAAAATATTCATAGTGATTGGCAGGCAGCTGGTATGATGCAAAAGAGTTGAGTCTGGGAAATAGCTCATAAGAGTTCTAGTCTGGGTGCTATCATTAATTTACTTCCAGTAAGTCTCCCACCTTTCTAATTCTCAATTTTTCTCATCTGTTGTTGCTGCCATCTTTTAAGAGCTCACCTTATGTGAGCCCTTTGATCTCAGAGGTGAGATGAATGAGTCAGGGGAACTCATAGAATGTGAAAAGAGCTCCAGTTTATTATGCGGCACAACCTTGTTGATAAACAGTTTTGCAAGTGTGATCAGCGTGTGAACAGTAGACAATCCCCAATCACCATTCAGAGAAGCAGCATACATTGTGTGTGCATGGTATCTGCCAATGGGAGGAGAGCCAGCCCAGCCACGTCAGCAACATGCTCACAGGTGAGAGGCCCTGTCAAGGCATCCCTGCTCACCTGCAACTAGCTGTGACCCTCAGGCTCAACCCATTCCCATGCTGTGCACCAGTGCTCCTTGCTCAACAAGGGTGTTTCTGCAATGTGGCAGAAAACTTATTGTGCACCACAGGTCAAGGTGGCCTCTGTACTCCCTCTCAGCAGGGTCCCATACCCTAACAGTCTGTAAAATGGGAAATAATCCTAAAACATATACTTCATTTTATTCAGCAAAATGAAATATTAAATTCCAGGAAGGCTAAACAATTTAGTTACAGTGAGATACACCATTCAGAGAGTTAGTCAATACAGAATTGTGTATAAGGTAGTAGATATAGAGCTGGCCTCAGAATCAAGAAAACTTAGATTCAAATCTTGCCTCTGATACATATCATCTATATGACCCTGGGCAAGCCACTCAACCTCTCAAATCTCTCCTCTACCCCCTCAACTCTAGTCCCATAATCTTCAGAAAAGGTGATGATCTGCACTGGGAGAGGGAGTTCCTACAGGGATTTCCCTCCACTGATGAAATCACAAGTGCAGTATTTTTTAAATTTATTAAAAAAAAAAACTATTCAGGGGCAGCTAGGTGGCGCAGTGGATAGAGCACCAGCCCTGAAGTCAGGAAGACCTGAGTTCAAATTTGGTCTCAGACACTTAATATTTCCTAGCTGTGTGACCCTGGGCAAGTCACTTAACCCCAATTGCCTCAGCAAAAAGCAAAAAACAAAACAAAACAAAACAAAACTATTCAGTGGCAAAGCAAGATTGAAGTCTATAAGATTCCTCTTCATGGTCTAGAGTCCTTTTGATTAGGTTACTTAAGAGACAACATCCCTTTTTCCTCTTCTTTCTTTAGGATGCTCAGGAATCTCTCATTTATTCCTATTTCACAATGGCTCACTGAAGAGAAAGTCCAATTGTAGCTAACAGTCATAGTCCTCTAGAGAGACCTAGAAAAACTCAGGCACTTTCTTTAATAGCTAACTTCATTCTAGAGAAAGATTGAAGCACTAGAGAGACTAGAATCCAACTTAAGAGCTGCAGTTTCTCAGAAAAAAAAAAGTCTTCATAAAAATTCAGGATCTAATAACTTTTATTATGTATCTTTATTAACATCACAAATGTTTGAAGAGATTGTCAATACTAAAGTCTGTTGCTGCTGTTATGTGTCTGCAATATTAAAGAGGCTTTCACTGTCACCAGTTTTTTTTTGCCTTTGAAACCACTAAAAAGAGCTGCTTTTTTATTTATTCTTTCCCCTTAGGCCGGGGGTGTATCTTGGAATTGGGGATAACTACATAGAGAGAACAACACTATTATTCTCCTATTCTAAGAAAGTGCTTAGAGGGGGAAATGAATATATTTACATCCTGAGCTTAGTACTTTCTAGAGAGAAAAATGGGTTTGGAGAAATGGGAGGTTGAAAACTTTATCTAAGGTTGATATAGTGCAGAGTTTCCCATTTCAAGCCCTACTACAGATAGGCAGAATGTTTAAATTCCCCGTTGAGGACCGCTCTGTCCTAAGTTATGGTCTGACAGCTCAAGGGATAGGAACTGAGATGAGGCAGAGAGAAAGGAGGAGAGAAAAGGGGAGACAAGGAACAAGATTTAGGAATAATGATGAGTAACTTTTAAAAAAGATTATAGGTTTTGATAGTAAAATATTGGTGGAGGTGATGTTTAAAAAGTTCAAGAGACATAATTTCTAAGTAATTTAATCATTTTGTTAATTATAGCAATATGCTTATTAATAAGAGGATGCCATTTGGCAGTCTCTCTCTTAGACCAAAGACAATCATGGCTGCATGCTCACAGCTTAGATTTGTCCCTTAGAAGAGGGATGGTCCTGAGGGGAGCAATCAACTCTGATTGGCTTACAATTAATGAGAGAATGAATATTACAATGAACCTATTCTAATGAACTTTGATTATGTCATTTACTTTTAAATTACTCCTAGCCTTGGGCAATCTATTTAAAGAATTTATCTCTACTCAAGTGAGAAAAGAAGGGAATTTCCTTCTTAGATTAGAAATCTGATTTAATTGGAATAACAATACCAAGAATAATAATGTTAAACCTATTTTCCACCAGCCCTATTCTTTCTCTCTCTCTCTTTCTTTCTTTCTTTCTCTCTTTCTTTCTCTCTTTCTTTTTTTCTTTCTTTCTCTTTCTTTCTTTCTTTCTTCTTTTCTTTCTTTCTTCCTTTCTTCCTTTCTTTCTTTCTTCCTTCCTTTCTTCCTTCCTTTCTTTCTTCCTTTCTTTCTTCCTTTCTTCCTTCCTTTCTTCCTTCCTTTCTTCCTTCCTTTCTTTCTTCCTTTCTTTCTTCCTTTCTTTCTTCCTTTCTTTCTTTCTAAAGCTTTTTATTTGCATAACACATGTATGGGTAGTTCTTCTACACTGATTCTTACAAAGCTTTCCTTTACAATTTTTCCCCCTAGTCCCCTCCCTTCCCCTAGATGGCAGGAAGTCTACTACATGTTAGTTATATTAAAATATTTGATGAGTCGAATATATGTATGCATATTTCCATACTTATCTTGCTGTGCAAGAAAAATCGTTATCTACATGAACAAAAAAAAATCAGAAAAAGGAAACACAATGCAAGCAAACATCAATAGAGAGCATGAGAATGTTATGTTGTGGTCCACATTTCATATCCCTGTCTCTGGGTGTATATGGCTTTCTTCCCTGAACAATTGGAACTGGTTTGAAACATTTCATTGTTGAAGAGAGCCACGTCCATCAGAATTGATCATCATATAGTCTTGTTGTTGCCGTGTATAATGATCTCACCAGCCCTATTCTTGAGAGACTAGAATAATAAGAGAGACAAGGAAATAAGAGACCAGGAAAAATATACTAGGCATGGATTGATGATTAGGTATAGCGGGAAATTGTTTGTATTAGGAATCAGAAATTTGTTTTACTTTTCAATCACAGGCATATCATTAAAACTCCAAGTCTTGCCATTTTGTCATCTGTAAAATGGTAATAATAATAGTAGTAGTATTGACTTACTTTGCAAAATAAACCTAAAGGATCTTATAAACATAAATGATTATTTTAATTTAATATTAATTTTTATTAGTCCTACAACTTCCTCTATATAAGAAGCATCTAGAAAAGAACTTAAAACAATGAAGATCATATATTGACTCCTGAGGCACTGGTATTAATCAATCAACTGATAAACATTTATTTTATTAAAAATATATATTTCTTAAATTTATGGGAAAGAACCAAGTATTTCTATAATTTAGTATAATAAAAAAGATGATGAAATGGCAAATCTATTATATATAACTTACTATTCCTTTTAAATATATAATAAAATTATCATGTAAAATTTCCCCTTTCCTCTTTTCTCCCCTCCCCACCTTAAAAATGGCTACATTAGACACAAATATATATATATATACATATGCAAAATTATTTTCTACATACTTCTATCATTTTTTTTTCTCTGAATGCAGATAGCATCTTTGTTCATATGTCCTTTATAATTAATTTGGATATTTATAAAAGCAAAAATTATTTATTTGCTTAGTCATTATTAAGAGATTATTGCTCTAAATATATACAATGTCCTCTTGATTCTACTCATTTTGCTCTTCATTATTTTATGCAAATCTTTCCATGTTTTTCTAGATCATTGGGCTTATTTTGTATAGCACAGTAGTATTCCATCATAATCATATATCACAACTTAATTCAGTCATTATTCACTTGACCTAGACATAAGGAAAGATATTACAAGAATATTAGAAGAACATGGAACATATTATTTATCAATAAACACTTATTAAGTGCCTGTTCTATGCCAGGCACTATGCTAAGCTTTGGGGATACAATGGAAAACAAAACAGTTCCTGCTCTGATAGAATTTACAATCTAAGAGAAGAGACAACATGCCAACAGATTATATATATATATATGAAACATGCTAGATACAGGATAAATAGAAAAGAATTAATAGAGAGAAGGCACTAGACTGGCTCCTGCCATGGCTCAGGTTTGGGTTGTTTGGGCCCTTGTTTGCCCCATCTCCTGTAGTGGCTCAGGCAGAGGTAGCCTGGGTGATGGTCTAGTCATGTTTCCGACTGGGCTTCCAATCTGTTTACAATAGTGGGCCCTACAGCAACCCCTGATTATTTCCATGGGTCTCTTTTTCAATCTTCGCCTGTAATTCTGGATTGGCTGAGGAGCTCATAGCCAGTTATCAGAAGACCCCTTGATCATTACTCCTTTTGGCGATCTTTTAGTACTTTACTAGAACTAGAATATTTGTAGGAGATCTTATCTTATTAGCTCAACGCTCCACTTTTTAATTTTACAAGCAAGAAACTGAGGGATAAAGAAATGAAGTAATTTGTCAAAGTCATTCAGCTAGTTAGGGGCAAATTCAGAATATGACTCATCTTCTTTACCTCTGAATTTTTCCATTATATCCTTGTTGCTTCCTTTGAATTATCAAAAAGTACAAATATGTGCTTTCCTTTTTTCTCCCTCTTTCTAGGGTGGTGGACCTGGAGTCAAAAAGACTCATTTTCCTGAGTTCAAATCTGACCTCAGATACTAATAAGTGTCTGTGTAAGCCTGGGCAAGTCATTTAACCCAATTTGCCCCAGTTTCCTCATTTGTAAAATAAGCTGGAGAAAGAAATGTGAAATTGCTCCAGAATTTTTGCTAAGAAAACCCCAAATGGGGTCACGGAGAATAGGACATGACTGAAAAATGACTAAACCACAGAAGCAAAAGTGATTGGCTTAGTAGATAGAAGGATAGACTTGGAATCAGGAAGAACTTACTTCAAATTTGGCCTCTGACCCTTCTTAGCTGTATGATTCTTGCAAGTCACTTAACATTTTTTCCTCAGTTAATTAAAAAAAAAAGATAATAATAGCAGTTACCTCTAGAATTATGAGGATCAAATGACCTGATATTTGTTAAGTGCTTGGTGCATAGTAGGTATTTAATAAATACATGTTTCCTTCCTATGAATTTAAAAACATTTAGTATCTCTACTACATTCAGATCTAGAGAATCTATTTGGATCTATCACTTATCATTATAGCACTAAGATCCTCAATTTTATATTGACTTTCCACCCCTTCTTCCTTCTCCCCGGTTATTCTCCCTCCTTCCACCAATCCACCAGAATAAGGCACATGAAGTTGTAGTAAGCAGAGATATGTACTTAAAATAGAACATAAGGTAAATGACAAGGGATTAAAATAAGCAGCAGGCTCTCCATCACTTGTTTCCTGAAACTGCTTCCTCTACATGCTGCCTGTCACAGGAGGATACAAAACTACTCACCTCTACTCCCAGGACAATATTGCAAACCAGCTAACAGAAAGGCTGTAATGACTTGGCTGCTGGATGAAACAGAAGCCATATATGATAAGTCCTGAGGTTTCATGCCTGAAAGGCATTGCATTTTATCCCTCAAGTGGGGTGCACTGAAGTCCCAGAAGTGTGGCTTCTCTGAACAGGCAGCTCTACAGATGAGGAGCTAGTAGTCATTGATTACTTCGTGCCACAGGAATAGTGAAACCTCAGGTGTCCAAAAGGATTGATGAGAATACTGTTATCTCCAAGCTATGAGGGAGGGACCTGTATCCCTTTAGTCATGACAACAAGCCAGTTATGGGGCAGTATCCTGGATCTTTAGCCATTATTCCCCTTCTCTTCTTTCTCATTTCCCTCAGTTTTTTTCATCTGTAAGGAAAAGGAAAATAAATTCTGATGCAATGTTAATTCTCATTGTCAATAAACCAATCTTTTCAATGGTGCAATCTCTATTTCCCCAAGTTTATACAATGAGCTAGCAAGCTTTAGAGCAGAGATTCAAAAGCCAGCCTTCTATGACCCAAGTACTCCTACTAGACTCAGTTTATCTAATGATCATCTTGTCCTTTTGCAGGTGAAGAAACTGAAGCCTTAAGAGAGAAAATCACAGCAATGACATGGAATGAGGAGATATAACTTCAGTAATACATATACAGTTATCCCTTCCATATTGCAGGAGTTAGGGGCACAGTATCCCCACAATCTGGAAAATCTGTGTAAAATTTTTTGGCCCTCCCTTTGTATGAAGAGGTCTGAATTTCTTTTTCTTTTAGGAGTGTTTACAGTACCTTATTATAAAATAATAATGGCCTTTGTGTGTTTTCTTTGGCTTCTGTAAAACTCCCCCCAAATTCCCATTTAATTTTTTATGTCATCCTGCAATATAGTAAAACTATGATGGGGTAAGTTGTGATGTGGAAGGGATCTATCTATATGTTATATATGTATGTGTGTGTAGATATACATTCACACACATATTTATATGTATTTAATGATTTTCATGTTATCTTCCCCATGGGATTGTGAATTCCTTGAGAACAGGGACAGTATTTTTGCCTTTCTTTCATGTATAGCACAATGCCTGGTTCATAATAAGTACTTAATAAATGTTTGTTAACTATCTCATCTTGCTTCATTTTACTTCTCATCTTCCTTGTGAAAGTTTACACCATTAGGGTAGAGCTATAATAAAACCGGCTCATAGGGCTGGAGCATTCTCTGCTGACTACACATTAGGATGTGGGTATGTGTGTCCTGAGAGAGACCCATAAAACCACAGAATATTAAGAGTAGAGGGGATCAGACTTGAATAGGAATCCCTTGTAAAATGTCCCAAACAAGAGGCTGCCCTCTTCCCAGATCCAAATCACAGAATTTCCAGGCTGGAAGGGATCAGAGAAACCGTGATGAGTCCAAGCTGCACATGCAGGAATCCCCACTTTGACACAGCTGACACATGTTCAGGTGGCTATATCTTGAAAACCGACCCCCCCAAAAGGAGGAACCTACCTCCTCTCAGGGTAGCTCAGGCCTTTGTCAGGAAGTTTCCCAGCATTTGCCCTAAATGACTTCCTTTTCCTCCCATTGCTTTTCCTTCTGTCTTCTGGGGACAGACAGAGCAAAGCTCATCCCTTAGCCACATGACTGTCTTTCAGATGTTTGAATAAAACGATTGTATTCCCCTGAATCTTCTCTTCTTTGGGCTAAACATGGCTCATTTCCTTAAACTGATCTGATGCTCTTTCTGGAGCAGCTGAGTGGGGTTGTACTCTAAAATCACGTCTGAATGACTTCAGGTGGACTGAGTGTGGGGAGGAAAATGCCAGGGTTGGTTGTTAGTCCCAGACTGTCTGTATCAGCCATCGTGTGGTGTGGGTATCAAACAGGGAGTGACTGATGGGGTGGTGGAGAGCAGCTCGTTCCTTTTCAGATCCCAGGAGGGCCCACTGTTCACCACGCCTGTGAGCAAATGTAAGAACTGAGCTGATGGGGTCTTAAAAAGTGCTTTTTCCTCTTGTTTTCCCACAGAGACATTTCCTTCTAAGTGGAATTTAAAGGAAAAAAAAAGAAAAGAAATGATAGAGACTAAAACCATCCAAAGTTTATAAATCTATTGTGACTGACCACAAGGAGTGGACTTTGATTATTCTCAGGGGTGGTATAGTTGTGGGGCCAAAAGAAAGAATTGATTGATCAGTGTGGTAAAAGGGGAAAAAATCATTACAGGACCTGTCAGGGTTCAGATTCTGCTTTGATCACCAGCCTTAATTTCTTCATCTGTCAATTCAACTGGTTAGGCAAGATGGCTTCTGAAGTTCTTTCCAGTTTTACACAGAAGACTCTAAGAACTATAGGAAGCTTCCCCCAGTCCCTCTTAAATCCGATGCCTTCCTTCAGTTATTTTTTCCCTATTATCCTGATAAAGTTTACTTTTTATATATTTTTTGCATATTATCTCCCTCATTAGATTGTAAGCTCCTTGAGGGCAGGGACTTTTGCCTCTTTTTGAGTGTCTCCAGGCCTTAGCACAGTACCTGGCACATAATAGACTATTTAATACTATTGGAAGCTTCCTTTAGAGCTTCACTCTTCAGTCCCCTCAACCATTTGTCTTCACATTCCAGGCCTAAGCCAAACAAAACATCTCAAGTCTCTTTGCATTTTAGAAATATTATCTGATTATCAATATTGAAAATGGAGAAAAATCTATAACCCTTTTTTGTAAACTCATTCTACAGAATCAGAGGAAGAACTTGAAAGGACATTAGAGGTTATATAGTTCAACCACATCATTTTACAAAGGAGAATTGATCCCCCAAAATGTTAATTGATTATCCCAAGGTCACTCAGAGAGTGAATGACTGAGTGGGTTAAATCTAAAATGTCAAATACAGTACCAAATTTCTCATTGACCGTAGGATTATTTAAAAAACTCAAATGTTGTGTTCCAATATGGTAGTACCAATCATGTCTTCTAACCTCATATGGTCCAAGTAAGTTCTTACTATAACTTTAAATTATCCCAACTAAAATTTCGATCTGAGTTTGTGCTCAGTTATAAGGAAACATATATGTGTTTCTTGGGATGGAGATAAATTCTTGGAGACTTTGGTGTGGTAGGAAGAATGTTTACCTTGAAGTCAATAGGGGCTTGGCTTTCCATACTTCAAGCACTTGTTATCTGAAATGTCAATGAATCAAATACCACTTTTACTACTTATTATGTGTGTGATATTAGTCAAGTCATCTAACTTTTCTGGGCCTCAAATTCATTCTCAGCAAAATGAGAAATGAGGAAGTTGGATTAGGGGTCTATTAAATTTTTTTTAGCTTTATATCTGTGATGTTTGAGGCTTAAAGTGGGTATATTAATACCAGTATGATACCTGAACTTCACAGTGGGATTGTAAGGATCAAATGAGAAAATGTTTTGTAAATCAAAACTACAAAATAAATAAAAACCATAAATATAGAGGACCATATGTCCATAAGAGATGAGAGCTAATAGGAGAGGGAAAGGCAATTACTTTGACTGTTTAAAGTTTTGGGTACTACTAGTTTTCTGTCTTGTTTATTGAGCAAAATAAAGCTATTCTGCTTTATATTTTTCTTTGTTAGTGTGAGTGGTTGCATAGAACTAAAGGCCTTTTTCCTTTTCTGTAGAGACTTAGATACAAATTGAATTTTTATATTCCTACTGGAAATACTGGACAGGGCAAAAAAAAAAAAGCCAAATTTTATCTCTGGGGATGTCTTGTGTCAGTGGGGAGAAGTAATGAGTTAAATAAAGAGATTTGTGTGAGAAGTTCCCAAGATTGATCCTAATCTGAATAAACTCAGAGCTTTGTTTCTGGTCCATATCAAATATATATCAAATTAGAATTATTTTAATTGTGTGCCAAATCTTCTCTGCTTTATCCTTTCTTTTAATGTAGTATTGATTTTGATCTTTATTCTAAGAGAGAGATGCTCTTACTATCCATAGATAGCTGATTCTGAAATAATGCCTACATCCACCACAGATTAATCTTAATCTGTTAAGATTATCATTAACTTTATTGTTTTTATGAGGTTATTCAGTGCTCACTATAGCTAGCATCTTCAGGCTCTCTTCTTGAAGAAAGTATTCATGATATATAGACATAAAACTTCTGCATAGCTCAAGGCCAGGAGTTCTTAAACTGGAATCTCCGGATGTGCAAGTGATCTGTTTGCTAGATTTGGGAGTGCCTATTAATTTGGTTTGGAAACTTACATGTTTATTTTCACACATCTCTATTTGAAATTTAGCATTTCCTTCCAATTATGAATTGTCAGAAGAAAAAAAAATAACCCTAAACCAAAATACAAACTGAGAATGGGTCCCTAAACTTTTATCAGATTGCTAAGGGGCCCATGACACAGAAAAGACCCCTGCTCTAAGCCTTTGTTCTTTTTTATTTCTTAGTTTTGAGATTTTTTTTCCCAATATATTCCTCACAGATTTTCCCCTTTATCCATTTTTTAAAATTAATGTTACTGAGTACCAAACTATAGGCTGACTTAAGTTGAAGGTCTTGTGGAGTTCTTTGTAGAATTTCTTTGTTTCCTCAATGATTGCAATGGATATTGGCACATCAAACTGCCATTATTTTCACCTGGTGCTTTTTTTTGGGGGGAGGGGGGAGGACATCATGTATGACTTAACTGTTGATGATTCCATGTCCTTAGATAGTAGACACAGTGTGTTGCTGGAATATTACTTAAAACCATTCCAGCACTGTCCAACCTGGAAGAATATGAACTCTGAGAATCCAGTCACCTCTACTACCCCCTCCCCAACTCCTAGGCTTCAACATTGTATTGGAGCAGAGCTGGAATGAAGAATATCATCATTACCAGCACCAGTACCACTACCACCATCCTTATGTTTGTTGTTCGCTTGTTTCAGACTCTTTGTGATCCCTTTCACAGTTTTCTTGGCAAAGATATGAGAGTGGTTTTCCATTTCCTTTTCCAGCTCATTTGACAGTTGAAGAAACTGAGGCAAACAGGATGAAATGACTTGTTCAGAAACACACAGCTAGTAAGTGCCTGAGGATGTTTTTGAATTCAGGAAAATGAATCTACTTGATTGAGTCCACCCTTTTCTTTACTATACCTCAGCTTGGAGGATTTGCTATATATGCAGCAAATTGACTCAGACTTCAGCTGTACCAGCTTTCTATAATACAAATCACTCCAAGGAGAAAATATGCTTTTGCCTCACAGACAAAATATAGATAATATAAGAAACCTGGAAACTTTTAGATGTGAGGTTCTCCACTAACCTATAAAATCCTTGTTCTCCCAGATAAGCTTAACCTTTTTAAGGATTTTTTTTTGGTACTATTTAATATAGGGTTTCTTAAACCTTTTTTTTTTTTTTTTTTTTTGTCTCATCAACCCCCTGACCATTCAGGTGGAACCCTTGGAATCTTCCCAGAATAATGTTTTTAATGTAAAATCCTAAGGTAGTTTGGGCTGGTCTAATAAGACCTTTAAAACACAAGGGTCTGGTCCAGAGAAAGAAAAAAAATCCTGAGTATGTCCAGGACACTTAGCTTTTGGAAAAATAACAAAAAAGTTAGCCCCTTATAATATATACTCCAAAGAATAAGTTAGCAAAAATTACATTGCTATGAACAGAGTTCCCACTTGGAAGGAAAGTTCTGGAGGCTTTTATTGTGTGGCTTAAATCGAGGCAAAATAGACATCTCTAGTTTCTTCTCCTCCCCTACCCCTTCTCCAAGGAGATTTTCATTCTTGCCAGGAGGGTGTATGGGACATTGACTTTTATCCAAATTAAAATCAAAGACTTTTAAGGTAAAAAGAAAAAAAAAGGATTTATTATGATCCTGTGAGAAAGAGTAACTCCCAACAGAGAGGAGTGCAAAGCACAAACTGCAAAACACAAGATTACATAGACCCTAACACAGAAGCCCCTCCCTCTTCCTGGCCTTTTCTCCCATTAGCTGAGAAATTCCAATTTACCCAGAGCCAGGAAACAAAGAATACTAGTCAATAACACACTCTTTACCATATTAGGTACTTAAATGCTAATGAAAAATTGTGTGTGTGGGGAAGACAGGAGGGAAATGCAAATTTATCCAAGGTAATCAGACCTGCAGCTAGTTTCAAGCTATAGCTCAACTTACTGTTGTAAAGTCTCAAGGCACAATTAGGGCATAAGTTGTGGCCACATTCTTAAGAGAGGGCTTCACTCCATTTACACCCTTCATTCCCTCCACTTGTCTATTAACCTTGAAGACCTCTCACACCATTCTTGATACATTTCCTCAAGTGTCTCTTCCTCAGTCTTCAGTCCCACGGGGCCTGGTTTGTCCTTTTTCTTCAGTGGGGTCCATCCTGGGCCTTTTAATGCTCCCAGTCTAACTGGACCTCCACGGCCAGGTTGTCATTTTCATTATCCTGACCGGGGATGTCTGGACTACCCTGGTGATAAGCTGCATCTCACAGGGGAGTCAGACAGGGAGGAGTGCGACTTAAAGCTATCAGCTTTCCACCAGCTGCCTCCACACCAAGGCCACCAAGAGGCATTAAATGGTGAGGATCAGGCCTGAAATGGGACATGGGCCAATTTTCTGATGTCTTTGGCCATTTCCTTCACTGGCTGCCCATTATCATCAATTTTCACCCAGTAAATGAATAGATTTAATTTCCCACAAACTCTACCTTCTTCAGCCAGCAAGTAGTCTAATACCAATCTATGCTGGAGTCCTGCTTCTCTAGTCTGGCCTGGCCTGCTAACAAATCCAGGGCCTTGGTTAGTAATTATTTCCTCCGTGGCCTGGAGTCTGATTATTCTCGGCATACAAATAGGGGTCCCCCCAACCCTATCTGGGGCCATCTATCACCCCAGCCATTTGTGTCCCCAGTAATTAGAGTAGGTAACCCCCACAAATAAAGATGCCTATCATGAAAGTCTGCCACAACTGTTAGGTCCTGGATAATAGGCCCCTTTTTCTCTCAATTAGTTCTGGGAAAACTGAGTTTGGAAGAGGGCTCTAAGCCTTGAGGCTCCGGCCCCCTTCACATACTATTCTAACACAGTGAAGGATGGCAAAGAAAAACATTGTTCAGGCGGTGCCCACCTCCCTGACTCTGTCCCTGTCCAAGATTGTCCTGCCCGGAGTTGTTGCCCTGCCTGCCTGTCTCCTGCCTTTAACAAGATATCCTTCTGCTTTTCTATCTTGCCTCCTGTCCTGTCAAGGCTCCAGTTATGTTTTCTTATCTTAACAAGCTTGTCCTTCCCTAGAACTACCAGGAGACCTTACCTCCTATTTTTTTTCCTGGCCTGGCAGGGCCATCTTGTTAGTATCAGGTTTACTCCTGTTTCTCTGCTTGTGTCTTTAAAGTATTTTCTAAAGACAACAACAGCTGCAAGATGTTAGATAAGGCCGTATTGCACGTTTGTCTTCTGTATCCTGCTTGCAAATCCTAGTTAGTTAAAACAATATATAAGCTCTGTGCCTTGGTCTCTCTGGATCGGGTGCTTTGGAACATTTTCCCATACAGCCAACTGGCTTATTAAACTCTCTGCTTAAAATTAAACCAGTCTCTACTTGCCTCAGTTTTTCTTGTACTACACTACAGAAATGCTAAAAGAAACAGACAGGTGAATTTAACAACAGATAGATGACTAGGCCAAATACTCACACCTACTTATTTAGGATATAATGACCATATTTTCAGATAGGAAACTGCAAGATCCTACATACTTGAATTGTGACCACTTGCCCTGATTATGGGAATTTGCTATAAGAGGGAAAAAACCCAATGTGAATGCAATCAAAAACTAGCCCTTCAGGCCTTAGCCTGAGAGCACATATATGACAGATAGAGCGTCCTTAGCTCAGCGTGACTGTAGGTAATTGTATGCAAGAACAGTTCCACCTTATAGCCAGGCTCAGAAATAATCAGGTGGGTTCTTAGGAACACCACTGGGGAAACTTAAGTCAGAAGGATCCCATCTTAAGTGGAGGCAAGATTGTCCTCCCAGCTCTTGCCCAGATATTAACCTTCACCTGTAACAATTCAGGATCGCGTTTCTTTGAGTAGCTTGTGGCATGTTCCTTTCAGATGGTGGATTATTGGCTTGATGATCCATCAGACAATTATACCTGAATTCAAAACTCCAAATAATATCAGCCACAATCCCAGAAATTTTATCTCAAATAGAAGTCTCATGAATCAAGGCTTCAGGTGAATTTAGCTCTAGAGGATCACATATCCTAAGTAAGTATTGACTATAATCTTATGTTGACAACAGTAAGGGATTCATTCTAGAAAGTTCACAGTTTATCTTGATATCTAAGTAGATGGGTTTTAAATTAAACATTACACAAATCATTTTACTTTAAGATGCTCAATAACCAATCTATATTAAAACATGTTCAGGTATTAGTCATATTCAAAGGGACAAAGAAATAAACCACTGTTCTCAGAATCCTCCTAAATGATGGGAACAGCTTTAAAATGACTCAAAATAACCAATTAAAATACATTGAATATAGAATATACTGTCCTAATTTCACATTAAAGAACTCTATCAGAATTAACATTAATAATTTCTTCATCCTAAAAAACGTTAATTCAACTTCCTCTAATGGAGGAGTCCCTATAAACTTTTATGGAAATTTAAACGTCAGATACAACACCAATATTCTTATAATTCCTCTAAGCAAATTAATATCCCCTCCCACCAAAATATTCCTGATTGCTCCAGTGTAAAGTTAATTTTAGAGATTACAAATTGTTCTTAATAGTCTATTCTTGAGATTCCTCCACAGGTCCTTCTGGTGTCCCTTGTCAGCCTCTAGACTGCAGTCTCAGTCTTCTGTAACATCTGGTGGGGTCCTTCCCACTCTGCTTCTTCCAGGACTTAGTAAGCATCCACTCTCCTGCAAATGCAAACTCCAAAAGTGTTATCTGGGCCAGCAGTCCTTGCTTCCTAAGGGTTAAAAGGGATGATGACACTGCCAATATATAATTCCTTAAAAACTTACCCTTTGTTTCCAAAGAGGGTATTTATTTCCTTTTCCCTTCCCAAATAAACCAAACAGCATCTTATCTGGGGAAAATACCAGATCACTTCTGGGGACAATTCTAATTCTTTAACAAAGCAATAGACAAACATTTGGTCCAAGGTAATTTAGTCTCTAAAATAAATTTAGTTACCCATTTCTTAAAAATCTTTTTTTTTTTAATGGGCATTTGGATTTTATTTAAATGCTTCAAGGATGCATGATGATTTTTTTTCTTCCATTTTTTTTTATTAATTAAAGCTTTTTATTTGTATAACATATGTATGGGTAGTTCCCCAGCATTGATCTTTACAAAGCTTTCCATTACAAATTTTACCCCCAGTCCCCTCCCCTCCCCTAGATGGCAGGAAGTCCACTATATGTCGACAATGTTGAATTACTTGACAAGTTGTGCAAAAAAAATCCTATCTACAAGAAAAAAAAAATCAGAGAAAGGCAACACAATGCAAGCAAATATTAATAGAGATCATGAAAATGTTACATTGTGGTCCACATTTCATATCCCTCTCTCTGGGTGTATATGGTTTTCTTCAGTGAACAATTGGAACTGGTTTGAGACAATTCTTTGTTGCAGAGAGCCATGTCCATCAGAATTGATCATCATGTAATACTGTTGTTGCCGTGTATAATGATCTCCTGGTTCTGTTCGTTTCACTCAGCATCAGTTCATGCAAGTCCCTCCAGGCCTCTCTGAAATCGTCCTGCTGGTCGTTTCTTACAGAGCAATAATATTCCATAACATTCATATACTATAATTAATTCAGCCACTCTCCAATTGATGGGCATCCATTCAATTTCCAGTTTCTAGCCACTACAAAAAGGGCTGCCACAAACATTCTTGCACATGTGGGTCCCTTTCCCTCCTCTAAGATCTCTTTAGGCTATAGGCCCAGTAGAAACACTGCTGGGTCAAATGGTATGCACAGTTTGATAACTTTTTGAGCATAGCTCCAAATTGCTCTCCAGAATGGTTGGATCCGTTCACAGTTCCACCAATAATGTATTAGTGTCCCAGTTTTCCCACATCCCCTCCCTCCAACATTCATCGTTATCTTTTCCTGTCATTTTAGCCAATCTGACAGGTGTGTAGTGATACCTCAGAGTTGTCTTAATTTGCATTTCTCTGATCAATAGTGATTTGGAGCACCTTTTCATATGACTAGAGATGGTTTTAATTTCATCATCTGAAAATTGTTCATATCCCTTGACCACTTATCTATTGAAGTCTATATATTTTAGAAATGAGGCCTTTATCAGAACCATTAAATGTAAAGATGATTTCCCAATTTGATGCTTCCCTCCTAATCTTGTCTGCATTAGTTTTATTTGTACAGAAACTTTTTAACTTAATATAATCAAAATTATCCATCTGGTGTTCAATTAGGAGTTGCAGATCTTCTTTGGACATAAATTTATTCCATCTCCACAGGTCTGAGAGGTAAACTATATTACGTTCCTCTAACTTGCTTACAAAATCACTCTTTATATCTAGATCTTGAACCCATTTAGATCTTATCTTGGTATGTGGTGTTAGGTATAGGTCAAGCCCTAATTTCTTCCACACTAGTTTCCAATTTTCCCAGCAGTTTTTGCTGAATAGTCAGTACTCATCCCAAAAGCTGGGGTCTTCAGGTTTATCAAACCCATTTCTTAAGAATCTTATTCATTCTTTCCATTTTCCCTGATGAGGGCAGATGCCCAGGTATATGAAATTGTCACTCAATTTGCAATCCCTCCCCATTATCTCTTATTCTGGAACTAAGCTCCCTCCCTCTGTCAGGACACATCCTCAATACCTTCTTATTTATCTTTAGACATATTATACACCTTTCAGAAACAATTTGTTTTGCAATTACATAGGTAAATCTGTCAATTTTTTTTGGTTTTATTTCTTTGTTTAAGGAAGAAAGCAAGACAAATCTTAAGATTAATATTCTAAATAACTTTGGACCAAATTTCACAAGATTTATACCATATATCCAGCATGGCTGACAAAATGTTAAAGTACAGCTCATACAAATTTTACAAATTTCCCAATATACAATTTAGAAAGCAACACGACAGCTTGAATATATTTCATCTTATAAGGAAATACAAATATGTGATTTCTTTAGGTAAATTATCAGAGAACTTTGTTTTAATACCCCAATTTTTTTTTTAACAAAATCAAATCAAATACAGATTTAAACTTCTAGTTAGTAATACTTCAGTATTAATGCACACATTTCTAAAATCTTATACCAAAATAAATAAGTTCACAATTTTAGCACATTCTAGTTAATAGTAATTATCTAAGGAAACATGTTGAACTCCCATTTCTAGCACAAGGTCTATTAAAAAAAAAAAAAAAGGCTTTAAGAAATTGGTGGACTTAAAGATCTTGGGGGAGAAGGCCAAAAAAAATCTGTATCCAGGTGTCTGGCTCCAAGTCTGTGGTCCAGTGACTAGCTCACTTTCCATGCCAGACATGTCTAGGAGTCATGTTGAAGATGTTGGGGCACCAGGGCAAACCCCAGAAGAATCCAGGCTAGCGGGGGAAGCCAGTCTAGCCAGGACAGATTCCACAAGCCTTTCTCAGGGAAAGAAGCATGGAAATTCCTAGGCAGGACATTTTTTTTTTTTTCTTTTGTAGTTTTCCTGTAACCCTCAGGTTTAGGACTTGAGAAGGCTTTTAGTCTTGTAAATTAAGCCTACTTAAAAATATAACAGATTAATTCAAGTTAGCAAATAGGGAGATAGTGCCAAGCAACTTAATGATTAGTCTCAAAAACCCCAGAATCTGCTAAAATGTTTTAGCAGCTCTATTACTTTAACGATTTACATATGTAATCATTTTCTTTTTGTGCTTCCCTGTCAATTTTGGTACTTCATCCCAATTCTTCCCAAGGGGCTATCTCGTAGCATATTAGGTTTTTAGAGCCATTAGGTTGTTCCTTTCCCATGATTTATAGTATCTTGTCCTCTTTGATGGAGAACTCACCTGATCTTACCAAAGGGAAAAGAGTACTGGCTCACCAGTTCTTGTCAAAGGGAAAGTACTCTTACGATCTCTCTCCCCTCACCATTTCTTGCCCTACTTGGGTTGTACACAAATTACCTGACTGATTTCAAACTTTTTTCAGCTGAATTCATCTCCTGAGATGAATTAATCCTCTGTCTTTGCTAGCCCACTTCTGTTTTTGTTTTCTCCAAGTGTCTCTTTTTGGGAATTTTCCCTATCAGGAGCTCCCGAGTGGAGTCCAGGAAACACTGGAGAACTTTCTGGAGGATATCTGCCCAAGAATTCAGGATGGGAGAGACTTCTCACAAATAGGAAATATTCCAGACAAGCCTCCAAAACTGATTTTAATTTGGATAAGGGTTGTTGGCCCTCATTGTTGGGTACAGAAGTGCTGAGCCCCCAAATATACTGGGGCTTTAGAACTCTCAACACAAGCTACCAAATGTTGGATATGGGAATGGAATCCCAAATATATATTGGAGTTTGGGACTACTGTCACAAGGTGTTTCAAAAGAATTTGTGTGATCAGATCATCTCCAAACCAAGAGGCAAAATCAGAGGCTTTCTTGACTTTTGTTTTTTTTTTGCTGAGGCAATTGGGATTAAGTGACTTGCCCAAGGTCACACAACTAGGGACCGGATTTGAACTCAGGGCCTCCTGACATTAGGGCTGATGCTCTATCCACTGCGCCACCTAGCTACCTCAAAATCAGAGACTTTCAAAGCAAAATAAGGATTTATTATGATTTTGGGAGAAAGGGTAACTCCTAAGAGAGGAGTACAGAGCACAAACTGCAAAAGACAAGATTATATAGACCCTAATGCAGAAGTCCCCACGCCTACCTTCTGACCTTTTTTCTCATTGGCTGGGGAGTCAAAGGCTTAGATTCTAATTTAAATATCGACTCCAGAAACAAAGAATACTAGTTAAGAACACACTCTTTCCGGTATTAGGTACTTAAATACTAATGAAAAGGTGGTGGTGGTGAGGAAGGATGGGAGGGTAATGTAAGATTATCTAAGATAATTAAACAGCCTTTAAATATAGCTTAATTTGTTATTCTTATGAGAAGTCTTCACTTAGTTTATCCCATTCAAAGGGATGCAGGAGGTTAGGGTCAGAGGTTACCACTCTGCTCTCCTCAAAGAGAGGGGGATTCCAAGTTGGAAGTGTCTCTATCCTTTAAATATTGTTCTAGGTGCTATAACTTAATTTCATCCAACTTCTGTGAGAATTAGGATGATTTAGTTACCACAGAGTTATGAAAAATTAGAGAAAGCAAACTTAAATTAGAAAATTGAAACCTGGAGCTAAGATGGAGGAGTGCAGACACCACTCTCTGTGACCTCCTCTGAGCTTCTCTCAAACCAAAAGCAGATTAAGCTTCTGAACTGGTTCTAGAGTCAAAGCGCCCCCAAATACTTGGAGTACAACACGTTCCCAGCAAAGATTAGCTTGGAAGAACATCAGAACAGTCTGTTTCAGTCTGGCAGAGGGGCAATTTGCTGAGTCCAGATGGCAGCTCTGGGAGACAAAGCAGGTAGCTGGATCAGGACTCAGTGTGGCAGATTCTAAGCACCTGGGAAGTCTATCTGAGACTCTTGGGCCATTCTGCACTGGTTGCTGGCAGATGCTTTGGCAAATCTGCCTTTTGTAAAAGGTAGATTGTAAACCACTGAGAACATGGGACCTACCCCAGCCAGCCCAGCACCGGAAATCAATCAGCTGAACTGCCCCAAGGCAAATTAAAGCAGCTGCTGCTCCTCTGCTTTAAACAGACCTGATGCTTTAAAAAAAATGAATAAAAAACAAAAAAGAACTCTCACCATAGACAGCTTTTACCTCAGATGCTGAGATTCCTAAAGGGAAAGTAACCCCAGAGGAAGCCACAAAGGCAGACATGAGCTGGTCCCCTTTTCAGAAGGCTTTCTTGGAAGATTGCATAAAGAATCTCAAAAGAGAGCTACAAGGAAAATGGGGAAATGAATTGAGATCAGTGCAAGAAAGAATGGGAAAAGCATATAATGCTCTACAAAGCAAATATGAAAAAGACACCAACTCATTGAAAAACAAAATTGGTGAAATGGAAAAAGTATGCAATGAACAAATTGGCCAATTAATAAAGGAGCTAAAAAGGGTAACAGAAGAAAATAATACATTAAAAATTAGAATTGAACAAATGGCAGTGAATGAATCAATAAGACTTCAAGACAAGACTTTCAAACACAAACAAAACAATGAAAAAAAAAATGAAATATTTTCTCCTAGGAAAAACAACTGACCTGGAAAATAGATCTAGGAGAGACAATCTAAGGATTATGGGGCTTCCTGAAAGCCATGATGAAAAAAAGAATCTAAACACTATCTTCCAGGAAATCTTTTTTTTTTTTGCTTTTTGCTGAAGCAATTGGGGTTAAATGACTTGCCCAGGGTCACACAGCTAGGGAATGTTAAGTGTCTGAGATCAGATTTGAACTCAGGTCCTCCTGACTTCAGGGCTGGTGCTCTATCCACTTCACCACCTAGCTGCCCCTCTTCCAGGAAATCTTGAAAGAAAACTGCCCTGATGTTTTAGAATCAGAAGGTAAAATCACCATCAAAAGAATTCACTGATCATCTCCTGAATGAGACCCCAAAATTAAATCCCCAAGGAATATCATGGCCAAATTTCAGGACTATTGCACCAAGGAAAAGATATTGCAAGCAGCTAGAAAGAAACAATTCAAATACCGAGGAACTATAATTAGATCTGTCAGAATCTGTCAGCTTCCACATTAAAGGATCAAAAGGCCTGGAATCAGATATTCTGAAAGGCAAAAGAACTTGGATTACAGCCAAGAATAAGTTATCCAGCTAGAATGAGCATTATCTTCCAGGGAAGAAGATGGACATTCAATGATATAGGTGAATTTCATCTATATCTAATGAAAAGACCAGATCTGAACAAAAAATGTGACCTCCAAACACAGAACTCAAGAGAAGCATAAAAAGGTAAAAAGGAAAGAACTCTTGAGAACTATATTTCTACTGTGGGTATACTCAAAGAATGGGGGTATAATTTGATTTAACTTTGATAATATTAAAAAGAATCTAAAGGTAGAAGGGGTATCATACCGGAAAAAGGAGGAAAAAAGAGGTAAAATAAGGTTAAAAAAAGGAGGTAAAATAAGGTAAAATCTCATGAAGAGGCAAAGAAAACCTAATATAATTGAGGAAAAGAAGGGAGAGGAATGAGCATTGTGTGAATCTTACTCTCATCAACTGGGCTCTAAAAGAGAATATCAGACACATTTGGTTTCACAGAGAAACTTGTCCCTCCTTATAGGGAAGTGGGAGGGAAAGGAGGAAAAGAAAGGGAAAGACTAATAGAAGGGGAAACAGAAGAATTAAGGAAAATGTGTAAAAAAAGGGGGAGGAGCTCTAAAGGAAGGAGGACTGTTTGAGGGAGGTGGTCATCAAAAGCCAAAATACTGAGGAGGGAGGAAGGGAGAAAGGGGAAAGGAAAGAGAAAAACATAACTTTGGGTAAATAAGATGGCAGGAAATACAGAATCAGTTATTTTAATTGTGAATGTGAATGGGATGAACTCTCCCATAAAATGGAAGTGGATAGCAGATTGGATTAAAAACCCGAATCCTACAATATGTTGTTTACAAGAAACACATCTAAAGCATAGGGATACATACAGAGTGAAGGTAAAGGGCTGGAACAGAATCTATTATGCTTCAAGTGAACAGAAAAAAGCAGGGGTAGTAATCCTGATCTCAGATCAAGTAAAAGCAAGGATAGATCTAATTAAAAGAGATAAGGAAGGAAACTATATTTTACTAAAGGGTACCATAGGTAATGAAGCAATATCAATGCTAAACATATATGCACAAAGTGGTATATCATGGAAATTCCTAAAGGAGAAATTAAGAGAGATGCAAGAAGAAATAGACATCAAAGCTCTACTAGCAGGGGATCTCAACCTTACTCTCTCAGAATTACATAAATCAAACCACAAAATAAGAAAGAAGTTAGGGAGATAAACAAAATGTTAGAAAAGTTAGGTATGATAGATCTTTGGAGAAAATTGAATGGAGACAGAAGGGATTTGACTTTTTTCTCTGCAGTTCATGGAATTTATACAAAAATTGACCATGTATTAGGGCATAAAAACCTCAAAATCAAATGCAGAAAGGCAGAAATAGTAAATGCATTTTTTTTACATCATGATGCAATAAAAATCACATGCAATATAAGGCCAGGAGAAAATAGACCAAAAGTTAATTGGAAATTAAATAATCTAATCCTAAAGAATGAATGAGTGAAAGAGCAAATCATAGACATAATCAATAATTTCATGTAGGAGAATGACAATAATGAGATAGCATACCAAAATTTGTGGGATATGACCAGCAGGATGATTTCAGACTTGTATTTACTGATGCTAAGTGAAATGAGCAGAACCAGGAGATCATTGTACACGGCAACAATAAGACTATATGATGATCAATTCTGATGGATGTGGCTCTCTTCAACAATGAGGTGATTCAAACCAGTCCCAGTTGTTCAGTGATGAAGAAAGTCATATACACCCAGAGAGAGGCCTATGGGATCTGAGTCTGAACCACTACATAGCATTTTCATGGTCTCTATTGATGTTTGCTTGCATTATGTTTTCCTTCTCAGATTTTTTTTCTTATAGATCCAATTTTTCTTTTACAGCAAGATAGCTGTATAAATATGTATACACATATTAGATTTGTCAAGTATTTTAAGATAATTAACATGTATTAGACTTCCTGCCATCTAGGAGAGGGGATGGGGCGGGGGGAAGGAGGGAAAAATTTGTAACAGAAAGCTTTGCAAGGGTCAGTGTTGAAAAATTACCCATTCATATGTTTTGCAAATAAAAAACTTTGATAAAATTAAAAAAAAAAGAAAAGAAAATTGAAACCTAAGAAATGGAAAGCTGGGACCCACAAACATATCAAACAATGTCATTAGGAATGGAGGTTTTTAGATTTGAATAGAAGTCCTCTGGACTTTGCCCCCTTCCCTTCCATGGGTTACCTTCCAAAAGAATGCAAGAAAGTAAGCTCCTTGTGGGCAAGGAATGGCTATGTAATGAAGGGTAGTGATTCACATTTAGTAATTTCTGTAACACCTAATTAATGGAGATTGGGGGAGGATTTGTTTGGGTCTTGCTTGACTCATTTTGAATCTAAATAGCAGTCATTTCTGCTTTGGCCAGAAATCCTTAGGGTCTTCCCCTTCCAGATTCATTCATTCATTTATTTAGATTTTTTTTTTTGGCTAGGGGAAAAAGGAGATTTGTTGCCTCAATTGCTTCCTAGTCTGAATTACTGAATGGGTGAGGGAGACCTGTTGAAAATTTTAGCTTAAAAAGGCCAAGGTCTCCCACTCATCCAGAGCCATGTCCGGTTGTCCTGATCTTGTCACTGGACTGTGGTGGGGACTCAGGTGGCTCTGGAAGGGAAAGTGAGGCTGATGACCTGGCCCAGTCTTCCCTCACTTCAGTCCAATTCACTTACATGTCATAGTATCACTTCCCTGAAGTCATGGTCCTCTGAGAATAAAGGACAAACAATAGTAACAACCTAGGTACCCATTCTTGTAAGAATGTTAAATAAATCTTTCTTGCATTTATCAGTGAATCAGTGAAGTTCTTAGTAAGATTTTTTTTTCTTATACTTCTGATTGCTTTATCATTTCTGGAGGGGAAGGGGACCCCAAGCTTTATATCCAAGACTTGCCACTTTTCCCACCTAATAAAAGGTTCCATAATGAACACACATAGCAAATAGCAAAGAAACTCATTTATTCAAATCAGAGCAAAATAGGAACTAGAAGATAAATGTAAAAGAATATATACTAGACAACACAGAATTAGTAGATTTTTCATTGGGAGCAAGATAATTCAGTTCAAACAAGAAAGAGAGCTCCAGATTTTGAAATTCCTAAAGTCTCTAGAGTAGAGAAATTGGGGATGGGGATATGATGAAGACTGCTTATTCTTCTCATGTCTTTTCTTTCAGCAGCTTGAAGTAGTATTGGTTTCTTTCATCTTTTCTCTTGAAGCTGGAAGCCAACGATGCTTAAAGAAGATTTGAAGCTTGACTAATTCCAGAGGGCCTGAAGTGGGACTCAAAAGGGAGTCTTGAATCAACTGGTGAGAGAATTCTCTTTCCTCTCACCAATTCTGCCCAGCCCCTCACACAGGGCAGAAAATTAATTTCTACCAATAAGGAGAGATTCCCATACTAAAGAGCTTTGGGACAGGGGCTATAAATACATAAAATAACATATTTAAGATGTGAAGGAAAAAAAATTTACTGAATTACAAAATATTTGAAAAAAATTTATGGTCCCCAGGTTAAGAATCCTTAACTGAAGATGATGTTTTAAATAGGATTTAAATAGCTACTTTTATTTTTCAATTAATTCTTAATTCTCAAGCACTCACATTTGCTTTTTTAGTCTTGCCTTAGAGAGCAATACTATTTATTTTTAAATATTTCTACATCAGTGAAGACCCTTTAGTGTCTCCGTTAATAACAATCAAAACACTAGCCAGTGAGAAGCCGTTCTATAACCAGTACACTGACACAACCAGTTGAAAACTAAAACAAAGAAGGGTTCACCTGGGATCAGGTCTCAGCACTAATTAATTGGGTAAGTCCACAAATCTTAACAACTCTTGACAGTGAGTCTTCCTGTTCTGTAGAGAAAAGTTGAGCAGAAAGATTGAGAGTTGATGGCAAAATCCAGAATTTCACCCAAATGGAGCATGTACGTACTGCTAGAATTAAGCATGAGAATCCCCAAGGAAGGACTAGTAGCATCACCTGGTGGTTAAAAGACTATTGTAGATTTAGAGCTACCAGGGCCTTTGGAGACATCTAGTTCAATCCCTTCATTGGCCAGATGAGGAAATGAAGACCCAGAAAGATTAAGAAATTTGCTCTTCACCTTTGATGGCCTGTTCTGAATCCTCATTCTTCTTGACTTCTCTGCAGACAATGTTGGCTACCCTCTCCACCTGGTTACTTTCTCTTTGGTTTTTCATGAAACTGGTTCTTTCTTGGTTTTTCTCATCCTTGTTTGACCAATCCTTCGAAGATCCCCCCCCCCTTTTTTTTTTTGCTAGATCACTATATCCCGCTTGCCTCCTATAACTCTGGGTATACTCCAAGGCTTTGTCCTTGACCCATTTTTCTTTTCTCACCACGTTTTCTCTTTTGAACTTGCCAATGCCCCAAAATCATTATTTTTAATTGTGATTTTTAGAACTCAGCCCTTTCACTATTTTCTGTCTCTCTCTCATTTTCTCAATCTATTTTTGACTCTTTCTTTTTGTCTTTATCTAACCATCTGACCATCTATCTTGTCTCCATAGTTCTGTATCATGAACTGTCTACTGGTTGTCTCAAATTGGAGTTCCCATAAGCATCTCAAATTCAATATATCCAAACAGAACTCTTTATCTTTTTTCTTCCAAACTGCACTGTATGTCTTGAGAATAGCCACAGGCTCTCAAATTTGCAACTTCAGAATTAGATCTGGGCCCCTATTTTCCCTTACCCTATATATTAATTTAGTTGATAAATCTTATCAGTTCTATCTCCACAGTATCTTTTGTGTCCATCTTCCTTCCTGTTCACATGGTACCACCTCATAATTTCTTCCTGTGGATTATTGAAATAGATCAATTCCTAATTGGTCCCCCTGCCTCAAGGACTTCTCCCCTCCAATTAATCTGCTCCATAGCTGCCAAAGTGATTTTTCCCTATAGTTCTGAATATGTTACTCCCTTTATTCAGTAAACCACAGTAGTTCCCTATGACTTCTAGGATCAAATACAAATTCCTTTAGTATTTTTAAAAGCCCTTTACAACATTGCCCCAACATGCCTTTCCATCTTTATTATATATTACTTTCCTTTTTGCATTCTGTGGTCCAGTCAAGCTGGCCTTCTTGTTGTTCTTCACAAATGATGCTTTCTTTTAATTTCTGCTTTTGAACTGGTTATTCCCATACTAGGAATGCTCTCCTTTTCCACCACTGCTGCTTAGAAGCTTTTACTTTCTTTAAGACAGAGTTCAAGTACCATCTTCTGAAGGAAGCGTTTCCTGGGCCTACTATCTCCTAGGTCTTCCCTCTGAAAATTACCTTGAATTTATTTGATATATTCTATATTTGTTTATATATCTGAAATAGCCAAGCCTGGGACAATTTCATGAAGGTAAGCTGTGGGAATCTGAGGGAGGCAAATGTGACTCCTGATTGACTGAAAGACTCCTAGGTCTTAGATACAAAAACATGAAAAAAGATTTGGAGAGATTGGTGGGAAAAGCAGAGAGGGAATTCAAAAGAAAAGGGAGGGAAGGAAGAAAAGGTATGAATTTTTGAATGGCTGATGAGCCCTTGGAACTTCATACCCTTCAGAAGAATCTGAGCTTCAATATGTCCCTTGATTCCTACCACCAGCAACTGTAGAAACTTTTAAGAACTTTCCTGATGTTATTGTTGTTTACTTGGTTGAGCTGAGACTTTTATCTTGTCCCCAATCAAAGTATTCATCTACTCTTGCATATTATTTCTTCTGTTATACTCTGCGTAGTGTCCCTGATTTCTGTTTACTGTTATTTGGATAAATTTGCTTGATCAATATCCAAGATAGATTTACATGAAACTAGTTTTTGGTAGGAGGGAGCTAAGCTGGCCAAGAATAAGCTACTTGTTATCCTCCTTTGAGAGATTTTATGTTAAATAGAGTTTAGTCTAAACCACTAAAAGCATCATACCCCTACCATAACAGTACCTGAAATGTACATAGATGCAGTCCTAGCTCAATATATGTCTTGGAGATAGTGGAGTAAAGAAAAGAATTACCTAATCATGACTGTCCTGCTCCTGGCTACCCTTTCCCCACTAGGTTACTGGTGGTTCAGACAAGACTTTTCTCCTACTTTCCAAAGAGTTGGAAATTGCTATCTCTTCAGAGATGAGATGAACCAGATTCTAGATCAGATATCTAAAAAAATTACATCACACAGTTGTCGAATTATTTTAGTTGTGTTTGATTCTTTGTGCCCCTATTTGGGATTTTCCTGGCAAAGATACTGGAGTGGTTTGCCATTTCCTCCTCTAGCTCATTTTTACAGATGAAGGAACTGAGGCAAACAGGAATAAGTTTCTTTTTAAAAAATTTTTTTATTAATACTTTTTATTTGCAAAACATGTATGGGTAATTCCTCAACATTAACCCTTACAAAGCTTTCTGTTACAAATTTCCCCCCCTACTCCCCACCCCTCCCATAGATGGCAGGATATCCACTACCTGTTAATTATGTTAGAATACTTAAGAAATCGAATATATGTATAGTTATTGCCACACATCATTTTTGTGCAGGAGAAATCATATCTACAAGAAAGAATAATCCGATAAAGGAAATACAATGCAAGCAAACCTCAATAGAGAACATGAAAATGTTATGTTGTGGTCCACATTCCACATCCCTCTCTCTGGGTGTATATGGCTCTCTTCACCGAACAATTGGAACTGGTTTGAAGCATTTCATTGTTGAAGAGAGTGATGTCCATCAGAACTGAT
The DNA here is from genome assembly GCA_023553655.1 of Myrmecobius fasciatus. Lineage (NCBI taxonomy): Eukaryota > Metazoa > Chordata > Mammalia > Dasyuromorphia > Myrmecobiidae > Myrmecobius > Myrmecobius fasciatus. The sequence continues at coordinate 60,176 of JAJPUD010001919.1, forward strand.
CCTCATATAGTATTGTTGTTGCCGTGAATAATGATCTCCTGGTTCTGCTCACTTCACTCAGCATCAGTCCATGCAAGTCCCTCCAGGCCTCTCTGAAATCGTCCTGCTGGTCGTTTTTTACAGAACAATAATATTCCATAACAGTCATATACCATAATTAATTCAGCCACTCTCCAATTGATGGGCATCCATTCAGTTTCCAGTTTCTAGCCACTACAAAAAGAGCTGCCACAAACATTCTTGCACATGTGGGGCCCTTTCCTTCTTTTATGATTTGTTTGGGATATAAGCCCAATAGAAACACTACTGGGTCAAAGGGTATGCACAGTTTGATAACTTATTGAGCATAGCTCCAAATTGCTCTCCAGAATGGTTGGATCCGTTCACAGTTCCACCAACAGTGTATCAGTGTCCCAGTCTTCCCACATCCCCTCCAACACCTGTCGTTATCCTTTCCTGTCATTTTAGCCAATCTGACAGGTGTGTATTGGTACCTCAGAGTTGTCTTAATTTGCATTTCTCTGATCAATAGTGATTTGGAGCACCTTTTCATATGATTATAAATAGTTTTAATTTCATCATCTGAAAATTGTCTGTTCATATCCTTTGACCATTTATCAATTGGAGAATGGCTTGAATTCTTATAAATATGAGACAATTCTCTATATATCTTAGAGATGAGACCTTTATCAGAACCCTTAAATGTAAAGATGATTTCCCAGTTTGATGCTTCCCTCCTAATCTTGTCTGCATTAGTTTTGTTTGTACAGAAACTTTTTAACTTAATATAATCAAAATTATCTATCTGGTGTTCAGTTAAGAGTTCCAGATCTTCCCTGGACATAAATTTATTCCATCTCCACAGGTCTGAGAGGTAAACTATCCTATGTTCCTCTAATGTGCTTATAATATCACTCTTTATATCTAGATCATGAACCCATTTAGATCTTATCTTGGTGTGTGGTGTTAGGTGTGGGTCCAGCCTTAATTTCTTCCACACTAGTTTCCAATTTTCCCAGCAGTTTTTGCCAAATAGTGAGTACTTATCCCAAAAGCTGGGGTTTTTGGGTTTATCAAACACTAAATTGCTAACATTATTACCTAGCTTGCCCTGATATCCTATCCTATGCCACTGATCGACTGCTCTATTTCTCAGCCAGTACCAAATGGTTTTGATGACTGCTGCTTTATAATATAGTTTTAGATCTGGCACAGCAAGGCCACCTTCATCTGTCTTTTTTTTCATTAATTCCCTTGAAATTCTTGACCTTTTGTTCTTCCAAATGAACTTTGCTACTATTTTTTCTAGATCTGTAAAATAATTTCTTGGGAGTTTGATTGGTATGGCACTAAATAAGTAAATTAGTTTGGGTAGTATTGTCATTTTTATTATATTCCCTCAGCCTACCCATGAGCACTTAATGTTTTTCCAATTGATTAGGTCTGATTTTATTTGTGTGGAAAGTGTTTTGTAGTTTAGTTCGTATAGTTTCTGACATTTTCTTGGCAGATAGATTCCCAAATATTTGATGCTATCATCCATTATTCTGAATGGAATTTCTTTTTGTATCTTTTGCTGCTGAACTTTGTTAGTAATATATAAGAATGCTGATGATTTATGTGGATTAATTTTGAATCCTGCCACTTTGCTAAAGTTGTGAATTGTTTCTAGTAGTTTTTTAGTTGAGTCTCTAAGGTTCTCTAAGTATACCATCATGTCATCTGCAAATAGTGATAATTTGGTTTCTACATTACCTACTCTAATTCCTTTTATCTCTTTTGCTTCTCTTATTGCCAAAGCTAACATTTCTAATACATTATTAAATAGTAGTGGTGACAGTGGGCAGCCTTGTTTCACTACTGATCTTATTGGGAATGGTTCTAGTTTGTCTCCATTACATATGATGCTTGCTGATGGTTTTAAGTAGATGCTACTAATCATTTTAAGGAAAAGCCCATTGATTCCTATACTCTCTAGTGTTTTTAATAGGAATGGGTGTTGGATTTTATCAAATGCTTTTTCTGCATCTATGGAGATAATCATATGGTTTTTGTTAGTTTGGTTATTGATATAATTGATTATGCTGATAGTTTTCCTGATATTGAACCAGCTCTGCAAGGAATAATTTTCTTGCCCAAGATCACATAACTAATAAATATCTATCTGGGACTGTATTTTAACTCAGGAAGATGAATCTTCCTCATTTCAGGTCCAGCCATTGCATTACCTACCCGCTCTGATTATCAACTTACATTAAATTTATTTATGTACAGGTTAACTCCACAGATAGAATATAAACTCCTTGAGGGCAGGATTTGTTTTATTTCCATCTCTACAGTGATTGGTATACAGTAGTTTCTAAATAAATTATTGTTGATTCATTGATTTATTGATCAAGTTCAAACATATAACAACACACAACATTTTTGAGTCTCAGTTTCCTTATCTGTGATAGGTTAATACAATTCTTATAGAAGTTTCCTCACTAGTTAAGAGGAAAATGTTTTATAAATCTTTAAGTACTGTATGTATATATAATCTGTTACTCTATATTTTATTATATATATAAAACAATATATACTCTATATATTGTTATAAAATTATAATGTTTGTAATAATCCTATATATATATACATATTCACACTATCACAATATGATGGCTAGAAGACAGATCTTGGTATCAGGATGACTTGCATTAAAATCTTCAATTAAAAATTTAAGATAAAATAAATTTAAAAAAATCCTGTCTTTGACATGTACTGGCTATGTGACCAAAGAGAAATCACTAAACCTTTAAGTATATAGAGAACGTGCTAGGTCTATAAGTTATAGAATAGTTACTGATTTGCTTTGGAAAAGGACATTTCCTAATTGGGAGTTCTATGTCCTTCAAAATGACAGGTCTGTACATAAAACCAAAACTGTTCATATAATCCTGAATTTTAAAAAATATTAAATTATAGAAATAGATTAATAAAAAGATTAAATTATATTCCATATACTTTTACCCATTAATATTTTGTTGTATTCTAATTTTTGAAAATTTGCAATCCACATTTCTCTATGGGAAGATTCTCTATTAACTAAAATATTTGTCTGAAAATGATATTCTGTTTCCCAGTCTGTCAATAAAAGAGAACTTATTATATTTTCAAATAGAATCAGGAACTCTAGTTAGTGGATGTGCTGTCCAATAGAAGCACTGCTATGTCTACTTTCATGGAAGTTAGGATTCCTTTGTAAATAATGTTTACATGTATAATGATTGCTTTGGCCCTCCACTACCCAAAGGTCAGGAATGATGTACCAAAGCTTTGTTACACGGGAGTGGATACTCTTAAAATATTTTTTAAAATAGCCTCTTCAAGAGGCTTCAAGGGACTTTAACTATATTAAAACTATTCCCAATCCCCCACAATCTTGGTTGTACCATGAATTTGTTCAGCAAACCCTGTTATTATAGGCAAATTTCAGCTCAGGTCTAACGATCATATGTTCTGATTTAATCAAATTCAGATCTGTGAGTTTTGAAGAAGTCTGGTTAGCATGACTAGATTTACCTTGCCCACATAATTCATGGGGTGGTGGACTGGATTTTTTAAGTTATAGCTATTATAACACATCATTTTAGTTGTTGTTGTAGGCCATAGAATGAATAGAGCTAAGAATAGGAAGTGGAGGCCTTTATTACAGACCCTAAAAAAAAAGTTTTACTTAGGTGTTCATTTTACACAAATCCTTTCTCCTTATGACCCATCACATTCTGTATGGCTGAGGTGGTAGGCTTTAATTTAGCTTTGAAAATAATAACTTTTGAATAATATTACCTTAGAGCAGCGATTCTTAACCTGGGGCTTGTGAATTTGTTTCTTAAAAAAAATCTTGATGACTGTATTTCATTATAATTGACTCCCTTTGTAATCCTACATATTATATTTTATGAAATGGCATCCACAGGTTTCACTAGACTGGCAAAGGAATCCATAAAACAAAAAAGTTTAAAAACTTCTGCCTTAGAGAAAGACAGAACCCTGTGTTTAATTCTATATGGTAATAGGCCTAGAACAATGCAGCTGAGACCTTTATACTCAGTGAACTGCACTACTCCTCGTGGTAGAAAGAACAGTAGGATTTTTAGGTGGAAATCCTAGTTTCTAATCCCAAATCTCTTCATTATTGTCTACATGATTCTGAGTAAATCATTTATCTTCATGGACTTCAGTTTTCTTATTTGTGTGTAAAGGTGGGGTTGCACACTTTCCAATCAATCAACAGAGAAAATTAGACTTTTCTTTAATTTCATCACAACATATGGGCAAGACATTTTCAAAAGGGCCATAAAATCCTAGGCCATAGGAGGAAAGGCAGATGACTCCACATAGGAATCATTTTGTGATTGGTGGAGAAGACTGAATCATACCCTTTGGGTTATATATAAAAACAGCAAGTCAATAATTCGCAGAAAGCAGTTGAGTTGTGGAGGACTCCAAATTTTGAAGCTAATAAGCCTTTGAGATGGAATTGCTTTTCATGTTGGGAAAGAGACTTTTTCTTTTTCTTTCTCCTGCCTTTCAGTTGACCATATTATTAAGCAGATTAGACTATTAGAAGGCAATACATCTAATTGGAGCAGAGAATATCACATGGAGAGTAAATAGGTCTTCCAAGACAAGAAGAGGCTATAACTCTTCCACTCACCTCTTCTATGGAAAGTGACAAGTCTTAATGCTGATCCCCCAAAGAAGCTGGAATGATGGGTGGGTTTTCTGTCTCTCTTTTGGTCATAGAGACTGTGGGCAATTGGCTAACTGTCTATTGTGTTTTTTATTTCCTGATTTTAGACAACAGACTGTGCAAAGATGAAATTGTAAAAGCTAATGGCATTCATGGGGTTGATTGATAATGAGGAACTTACTAGTGGGAGCTTGAGTATACTAAAAACCCCAATCCCTCAAGATTACTCTTCAAGGAGTTTAGTTGTCAGTCACCATTAAGAACTGGAGAAGTAGACCCTGAGAGGATGCTGCACATAGATTGAGAAGGTTGGACTTGATGTCCTCAAAGTTCCCATTAAGATCTCTGGGATCTCTAGATCTTTGAGTCTCAAATTTCTCATATATACACTGAGAGAGTTGGAATAGATACCCTTTAAAGTCTTTTCTAACTCTAAATCTATGGTCCAAGGATAGTGATTATATAGGGCTATCATTCTGGCTAAGAAATAATGATCCCAAGACTTCTAAGTTCCTTGAGACACTCTCCTTCATGGTCATAGTCACTAATCAGAGGAAAGTTTTATGTTTTATTTGCTCTATGCATCTTCAGCCCCAGCCTGGTATCTTTTGGATGAAATTGGATTTGTTATAATGTGTAGTATTTTTGCAGGGATCTTTCCAACCGTGTTTACATTAGTTCAGTAGTGATGCTACATTTATATGAGATATAAAATTGCCCCTTATAACCGCTTTAGCCGTATCCCACAAATTTTGGTGTGTTGTCTCCTTATTGTCATTCTCCTGGATGAAATTATTGATTGTGTCTATGATTTGCTCTTTCACCCATTCATTCTTCAGGATTAGATTATTTAATTTCCAATTAACTTTTGGTTTATTTTCTCCTGGCCTTATATTGCATGTGATTTTTATTGCCTCATGATCTGAAAAGGATGCATTTACTATTTCTGCCTTTCTGCATTTGATTTTGAGGTTTTTATGCCCTAACACATGGCCAATTTTTGTATAGATTCCATGGACTGCTGAGAAAAAAGTAAACTCCCTACTGTCTCCATTCAGCTTTCTCCATAAATCTATCATACCTAACTTTTCTAACAATTGGTTTACCTCCCTAGTTTCTTTCTTGTTTATTTTGTGGTTTGATTTATCTAATTCTGAGAGAGCAAGGTTGAGATCCCCCACTAGTATCATTTGGCTGTCTATTTCTTCTTGCATCTCTCTTAATTTCTCCCCTAGGAATTTGTGTGCTATTGCACTTGGTGCATATATATTTAGTATAGATATTGCTACATTATCTATGGTACCCTTTAATAAAATATAGTTTCCTTCCTTATCTCTTTTGATTAGATCTATCTTGGCTTTTACTTGATCTGAGATAAGGATTGCTACCCCTGCTTTTTTTTGTTCACCTGAAGCATAATAGGTCCTGCTCCAGCCTTTTACCTTCATCCTATATGTGTCACTATGTTTTAGATGTGTTTCTTGTAGACAACATATTGTGGGATTCTGGTTTTTAATCCAGTCTGATATCCGCTTCCGCTTTATGGGAGAGTTCATCCCATTCACATTCACAGATAGAATAACTAATTCTTTATTTCCTGCCATCTTATTTACCCAAGTTATGTTTTCCCCTTTCCTTTCCCCTTTCTCCCTTCCCCCCTCCTCAGTACTTTGCTTTTGATGACCCCCTCCTCCAAACAATACTCCACCCTTTAGATCCCTTCCCCCTGTTTTTACTCCTTTCCCCTGATTCTTCTATTTTCCCTTCTATTAGTTTATCCCTTTCTTTTCCTCCTTTCCCTCCCACTTCCCTCTAGCAACAGACAAGTTTCTATGTGAAATCAAGTGTCTGATATACACTTTTAGAGCCCAACCTGATGAGAGTAAGATTTACACAATGCTCAACTCCCTCCCCTCTTTCTCTCAATTATATTAGGTTTTCTTTGCCTCTTCAAGAGATTTTACCTTGTTTTTACCTCCTTTTTTTGTTTGATCTTATTTTACCACTTTTCCCCTCTTTTCCCCAGTATGACAACCTTTCCCCCTCTAGTTCTCTTTTTCATATTATCAAAGTAATATCTAGTTAATTATACCCCCAAACTTTAAGCATCCCCCAGTAGAAATAAAGTTCTCAAGAGTCCTTTCCTTTTTACCTTTTTATGCATCTCTTGAGTTCTGTGTTTGGGTATCGAATTTTTTGTTCAGATCCGGTCTTTTCATTAGAAATAGGTGAAATTCACCTATATCATTGAATGACCATCTTCTTTCCTGGAGGATAATGCTCATTCTAGCTGGATAGGATATTCTTGGCTGCAATCCAAGTTCCTTTGCCCTTCGGAATATCTGGTTCCAGGCCCTTCGATCCTTCAATGTGGAGGCTGACAGATCCTGTGTGATTCTAATTATTGATCCTTGGTATTTGAATTGTTTCTTTCTGGCTGCTAACAGAATCTTTTCCTTGGTGCTATAGTCCTGAAATTTAGCCACGATATTCCTTGGGGTTTTAATTTTGGGGTCTCTTTCAGGAGGTGATCGGTGAATTCTTTCAATGGTGATTTTGCCCTTTGATTCTACAATCTCAGGGCAGTTTTCTTTCAGGATTTCCTGGAAGATAGTGTTTAGATTCTTTTTTTCATCATGGCTTTCAGGAAGTCCAATAATCCTTGGATTGTCTCTCCTAGATCTATTTTCCAAGTCAGTTGTTTTTCCTAGGAGATATTTCATATTTTCTTCTAATTTTTCATTTTTTTGTTTTTGTTTGATTGATTCTTGAAGTCTTATTGAGTCATTCACTTGCATTTGTTCAATTCTTATTTTTAAAGTGTTGTTTTCTTCAGTTACCTTTTTAAGCTTCATTTGTAACTGGCCAATTGAATTTTTTTGTTCATTGCACTCTTTTTCCACTTCACTAATTTTATTTTTCAATAGATTGTTGTCTTTTTCATATCTCTTTTGCAGGGCATCATATCCTTCTTGCAAGATATTGTATCCTTCTTGCACTAATTTCAACTTATTTTCCCATTTATCCTCCAGCTCTTTTATTAGGTTCTTTAAGCAATCTTCCAGAAAGGCCTTTTGAAACGGGGACCAGTGATGGTCCTTGCTGATTCCCTCTGGAGTTATGTCTAAAGGAACCTCTGGATCTGGGGTCTTCTCTTTCTCTTTATAAAAGCTGTCTATGGTGAGAGCTCTCTTTTGCCTCTTCATTTTTTTTTTTTTTTTTAGACAGCGTGAATATCTCTTTAAGGTAGGGGAAAAAAAAAACGGTGGCTGAAACTGCCGGCTGAAGATTTTGCCCTGAGGCGCTTCGGCGAATTAATTTAAAGTGCTGGGCCGGTGGGGGCTAGGACTAAGACCGAATTACTCCTTAAACAAGGCAAGTTTGCCAGAACACCTGCCCCCAATCAGGGCAGAGTGTCCCGAGTGCCTCAGGTAAACTCCAGGTGTTTGGAATTTGGAGTTTGGAGTTTGGAGTTTTTTGCCAGTCTGAGCTGAGCTGAGCTGAGTCCCACCCTCACTTCCGGCCTCCACCAGAGTTCTCTGACACCGGAGTCCTCTGTTTATCCTTCTGTCCGAGCTAGACAAACCTGATGTGAAGTTTTTCAGAGATATTTGCAAGCAGTATCCAAATATTTCTGGATTTGTTGACTTGAAGATCAGTTCAGAGGCTTATTTTATTGTTGATTTGAGAGAAGTTCGGAGGAGGACGCAGAGAGTCACCTTTTCACTCCGCCATCTTGGCTCCGCCCCCCGATGCTACATTTATATGGAAAGACAATGATATTCTCTCTCTCTTCAGAAAACATTCAAATGCAACAAACATTTATAAAGCACTTTCTGTGTAAAAAGAATTGTACCTGTCACTGAGTATATGAAGATGAAAAATAGAATTTGCTTCCCTCAAGTAGCTAAATTTTATAAGAGAAGCTATATTATGTAAAGAGATAAATATGATATAATGTAGGGAATGATAAGAGCAAAGAAGAGATCTGACCAAAATGCTCTAGGAAAAAGAGTGAGAGAATCATAGAGTTTAGGAGACCAGCTTGTCTCCCACAATTGCTATAAAGTGTTTATCCATCTTCTTCCTGAACACTTACATTAGAGGAAACCATGATTTTCTGATGCATCTCATTCCATTTTTAATAACCCTAATTATTAGGAAGGCAGCTAGGTGACTTATCTTCCTGAGTTCAAATCTGGCCTCATTCATTTACACACTGTGTGACACTGGGGAAATTACTTAACCCTGTGCCTCAGTTTCTTCAACTTTAAAATGAACTGGAGAAGAAATTGGCAAACCATTCTAGCATATTTGCCAAGAAAACTCTAAATGGAGTCACAAAGAATCAGATATGACTGAAATGACTGAATAACAAAATTAATAGGAAGTTTTTCCTAACATTGAGTCAAAAATTTATGCTGCAACTTCTACCTACCCTCAAACCAGAAAAGGCTCTATTTTACATGATGACATTTCAGATACTTGAGTTCAGCTACCATATCTTAATCTTTCCTCTCAAGTTCTCTAACCAATCCTTGGATGGTATGAACTTCAGTTCCCTTAGAGAAACAGCATGGTAGAGTGGAAAGATTATTGGAGTTAAAAGCCTTGGGTTTGAAGTCTGCTTCTAATATTTACTATCTATGTTAATGATACTCAAAGTGGGAGCCATAGAAGGGCTATAAGGATCATATGATCAATAAGAGGCTTGAAAGGTGGGTGATATCCCATCTCTCTGGGACAGCTAATTGTGGGGCTTGTTTTTAATTCACTTGCCATTAGGAAAAATTCTGCACCCCCTTCTCTTGGAATATCTACCCCCTTTTTCCCAAATCACCTTGTAACTATAGCAAGCACCCTTTAAAGGGCACCCCCAGAATGAGTAAAAGGCCCACATGGCCTATTTTTATTTTGGGTAGAAGAGAATGAGTCATACAAGATGACTAGTCACAGATGGATTGTGATTTGTATTATAGACCTTTTTATATTATTTTCTCCCCCAGATCCACCCATCCTTTGATCTTCAACATTTCTATAGAAGTCACCATCATTGCAGGCTCTAAACTTGAATGTCATTCTTAACTCCCCACTCTTATTCACCCTACATAAAATCAGTTGCCAAATTTTGTTATTTCTGCTTCCAAAGCATCTTTTGCATTTATCTTCTTCTTTCTATTCACATGGCCATTATCCTAGTTCAGGCTCCCATCAACTCTCATCTGAACTGTCCTCATTGCCTCCTAATTGGTCTACTTGCATCAGATATTTGCCTACTTCGATCAATGTTGCACACAGTTGCCAAAGTGATTTTCCTAAAGTGCAGGTCAGATCATGGCCCTTTATTCAATAATCATTAGTGGTTTTCTATTGACATTAGATTAAAATGTTTTATCTTTATTTTATTCTTATTAATAAACAGCTAGTTGACAATGGATAGAGTGCCAAACTTGAAGTCAGGAAGATCTGGGTAAGAATTCCCTAAGTTCTGAACTTGGTACTCTGAGCTTATTTCCTCAGGGCCCCAGGCAATTCTCTCAGACTTAGTCTACAATTTATTGCAGAACAGGTTTTTATTTGAATTGGTAGAGGGAATTTCCTGGCCCAGGAATTCTTGATACCAGTGAAATCACAGGTCTAATTAAAAAAAAAAAGTCCAAATTTTATTAATTTGATTAGGACCATTATTCTATGTAGTCAAGGTGTTTTTAGATCCTACCTGTTACTGAAATCCCTCTAAACATCATGTAATTTATAGATTTGATGAACATGGTATTTATGTCTTTATTTAAATTGTTAATAAAAATCTTGAGCACCATTGAGCTCTGGAAAAATTGCACAGTACTCCATTAGAGATCTCCTTCCAAGGTAGCATGAATTAATTATTGATTATTCTGTGAATCTAGTAATTGGCCAATTCTAAACCCATCTGATTAAATTATCATTTGGCCTACTTTTTGCATCTTTTTCATAAGGTTAGCATGAGGGAGTTAGTTAAATTTGCTGAATTTTATTTCATATTTACAATATTATTCTTATCTGCTAGGTTAGCTATCTTGTCAAAATAATAATGAAATTAAACCCATATAATCTGTTATTGGGGATCAGAACTAAACTGATTTTTTCCCCCTTAAGTACAGGTCCAATCATGTCACTACTCCCTACTCAAGAAACTTTAGTGGTTTCCTCTTGCTGCTGGAAACAAATACAAAATGTTTTGTTTGGCATTCAAAACCCTTTTAACTTAGCCCTCTCCTACTTTTCCAGTCTTCTTATACCTTACTCCCCAATATGCATTTTTTGATCTAGTGACACTGATCTCCTGGCTGTTTCATGAAGAACTTCATCTCTCTTGGCTATGGACAGTCTCTCAGGATGTCCTCTATTCTTGGAACATTTTCCCTTCTCCACTCTGATTACTGACTCCTGGCTTCCTTTAAGTCCCAACTAAAATCTTACCTTTTATAGGAAGCCTTTCCTAGCCTTTCTTAGTTCTAGAATTATCACAGTTCCTGGCACATAGAAGATGCTTAATAAATGTTTATTGAATTGAATTGAATTAATGCTTCTTTTATTCCTCATAATCATTCAGAGATTACTGATTTAGCAATTATGTTTTCCAGTTCTTTCAGAATCTGTCCTTGTCAGTGACTGAATGATGAGAGAATGCTTTTTTCTGAGGTGATTAGGTAAAATACCATGGATTCATTGTTATCTGATGTGCAACATAGGAGAGGATTCTGAATAAATGCTTGGGAGACAACATCTGTGAATGCACTGCAATTCAGCTTGAAGAACAGCTACTTTTTTGGTTAGAACATAAAGGATTTGGAAAAGAATAATGTGAAATAAATCTGGAAAAGTAGATTGGTGCCTTATTCTCCAAGATATCATATTCCAGGAGGAAATAGATAGCCATTAGAGAATTTTAAGCAAGGAAATAACATAGCCAGACCTATATGCTTAAGGAAAACTTCACAAAAACCTCTTCTCAGCTGTATAGAGGATGATTGAAGAGGTAAAAAGTTGAAAGCAAAGAGAGTAATTAGGAGATTATTGAAGTAGTCTATAATAAAAAGGGCAAGTAAAGGAGAAGGAAATAAGCATTTATATGGCATTTACTATGCACTTGGGGAAAGTAGAGTGTTCAGGAAGGGCTAGCCCCTCTGGTGTGAGGACTTGCCAAGCCCTTTTCAAGGCTGCTCATCTACTTTTGGTGTCCACCTTTCAGGCAACTTTCACTTGCGATTCCTGGAAGTTGTAGCATGCACAAAGACCAACCCTGGTTAAACCATTTCAGCAGATGGGCTAAACCAATTTGAGGGTAATGGATAGACCTTAAACCCATGGGTGAGTTAGGGGTATGTCTACCTCAAGCATGGGAAGACTTCTTGGATGGAATGGGTGGATGGAAACCATTTGTTCCAATGCAAGTGACTGAAGCAGGTGATGTGAAAGTCATGTACAGCATTCCTAACCATCACCAATCATCTTGGTTTTTGTTCTGCCAATGGACTTTGATGACTAGAGGAGACAGTGAGATTTGACTTTGTGCAGTTCTACCACACTTAAATCTAGTTCATGTGCAAGTCAAGACATTACCCTTATGTTGTCACTTTCCTCTTCAAGAACATGAAGGACAAGCAACAGCTATGTACGAAGCACTATTCAAAGCATTTTTTTTTTTACAAATATTACTTAATTTGATTCACACAACAGCACTGGTAGGTAGAAAGTATTATCACCTCTATTTTTCTTAGGTAATAGAGATGACTTACTCAGGTCACGTGGCTAGTAAGTATCTGAAGCTAGTAAGAATCTAGCAGGTCTTCCCAATTCCAGACCCAGTTTCTGTATCTACTACACCATTAATTACTTCAAGGGATGATGAAGAACTGAAGTATGGTGGTGGCAATATAAGCAAAGAAAAAGAAATGGCTACATGAGGTGCTATGGAGGAAAAAAAAATTACTGATTGAATTTGGGAAATAAGAGAGAGAATCTAGATTGATGTTGAGGTTATGGACTGGGTAATTGGGTAACTGGGTAACATGCAAATATGTTTTTTTTCCCCAAGGAGGGTCAGGTAAGGGGACTGAGGGATAAGTTTAGTTTTGGATATTGCAAGTCAGTCACAGCTCATGTAGGAAGAAACTTCCAGCAGGCAATTGATGATACAGGATTAATGTTTGCTTAAGGTAGTGAGCATACTCATTTACAGTTCAGGGACAAGATATGTAGAAATTAAATAAAAAGATAGATAATTTAAAAAGAAAACAATCCTGTATTGAATCTACCATTTCCTACCTGACTGCTGCACACCTTTGTAATTCATCATGCCTCCCAAGAACCTCATCTTTCTTTAAGATCATATCATTACTGAAATTCACATCTCATCTATATATAAACCCTCCTACTCAATCTCTTCCCTTTCTTTTACTGGAGAGGGCAAAGGATAAAGAGCAAAGGAATCCTCCATTTAAGTAGGGTACCCATGTCAACTCTCTCTTCACTTACAACTGGATGTACAGCATTCTCTCACTTCACACCATTTCCCTTTATTGATTTCTTTTTATGTGTTTTCTTTCTCATTAGATTTTTAAAATCTCCATTTTTATCATTTTTAGAATTAAATTTTAAACTTTTATTTATTTTAGATTGTGAGCTAATGGAATAAAGCACTGTCTTTTGCCTTCCTTTGTAAGCCCAGCACAATGCCTGGACCATAGTAAGCATTTACTAGATGTTTATTGTCTGACTGAATATAAACACTCAACAAATATGTCTATTGACAGGTTCTCCCCAATAGAGAACTGTATCCAGGGCAATTACAACAGCCCTCATGGGGATAAAGAGTCTAAAAGGTCTGAAAAACTACCTCTTCTTACTCAAAGTTATTTATTTTGTGTAGCAGGGGCTGCATCTATGAGTATGTACCCAGAACTCTCCAAAGAGTTTTATTTTTTATTTTAAATATTTAAATAATAATAACAAATAATAATAACTTTTTATTTTCAAAATGCATGCAGGTAGTTTTCAACATTTACCCTTGTAAAACCTGGTATATCAAATTTTTCTCCCTTCCTCCCCCCACTTCTCTCCCCTAGACAGTAAGTAATCCAATATAGGTTAAACATGTTCAATTCTTCTATACTTATTTCCACATATGTCATGTAGTACAAGAACAATCAAGTCAAAAAGGAAAAAAAAATGAAAAAAAAAACAAAAAGCAAGCAAACAACAACAAAAAGAGTGAAAATATTATGTAGTGATACACATTCAGTCCCCATAGTCCTCTCTCTGGGTGCAGATGGCTCTCTCCATCACAAGTCTATTGGAATTGGCCTGGATCATCTCATTGTTGAAAAGAGCTACATCCATCAGAATTGATCATTGCATAATCTTGTTGCTGTGTACAATGTTCTCTTGGTTTTGCTCACTTCATTTAGCATCAGTTCATGTAAGTCTCTGAAGAGTTTTAATATCTATGTGACAGCACAGAAGTCTTTTGAAATGATGAATTAATCTTATTGCTCACTGAGTGGGAAGATCCAATGATCCAGTGGTTCTTTAAAAGGCAGTGACTTGCCCTCTACTCTTCTTTATTGTAGACCAAGTAAATCTTTACTATTTGTGCTTCTCTCGGGAGGTGGGAGGTCAGGACCCTGTCTCCAATATCATATCAACTTCTCCCATATAGCAGATAGCACAGGAGATGAGCTTGAGCCTGAGTCTCAAGCTGCTTCTTCTGCTTTGAATTTCTTTGCCTGAAAAAATTAGAAAATGAGTAGATGTCCATCAACTGGGGAATAACTGAATAAGCTGTGGTATATATGAAAGTAATAGAACATTATTGTTTTATAAAAAATGACAACAAGATGATTTTAGAAAGACCTGGAAAGATTTACATGAACTGATACTGAGTGAAACAAGCAGAACCAGGAATACAATGTACACAGTTAACAGCAAATCTGTGTGATGATCAGCTATGAAAGATTTGATTCTTCTCAGCAGTTCAATGATCCAAGGCAATTCTAACAAACTTTGGGTAGAAAATGCCATCTGCATCCAGAGAAAAAACCTATGGAGACTGAATGTAAATTAACACATGCTATATTCACTTTTTTTCCTTCTTTTGTTCTTTTTTTTCCTCCTAGTTTTCCCCTTTTGTTCTGATTTTTCTCTCCAAACATGAAATGTGTATTAAAGAATAAAGAAATATGTATTAAAGAAATGTGTATTAAAATTAATGTACATGTATAACAAAAAAAATATAATAAAAAAGGGGAAAAAAGATAATTTCTTTGCCTGATCATTGGGTGACCAAAAAGCCATTCTGAGGTGGACCTACTTGGAGTAGCTGTTTTAATGCCTATAGTTCCATCTGTATTTTATTTGGCATGATGATCAATGATAAAAGAATCAGCTTAAACTTTAGTTTGGCTTCCTGAAAAATATGGATGTTGGCTGCAGCTGGAAGTATTACCTCTGTCTATTCTTCTGTTTCTTCCTTTTTTTTTTTTTTTTTTTTTTTTTTTTTTTTTAACTAAGCAAGTAGGAGAGAAGGGTTGGTAGCAAGTACTCTAGCAGGCTGCAATTGACAATGCATCTGAGTCCCAGAAGAGGTGTGAGGAGCTAGAATAGAAATTGGATGTGGCTTGATCTTGACCTGGTTTTTCTTTCCACATGGCATCAAATGGAAAGCAGATTCTTTTCTTTCAGCTTTCTCCTCCCAGAAACCTCCAAAGCCAAGTTCAAAGAGATATCATCAAAAAGATAAAGTCTGGTTTAAGAATCTATTCTTTTCTTCTGTAACTGGATGTCTCTCTAACAAATTTCATTTTATCTTGTGAGAGAGGCAGTGCAAATCGAGGAAATAAGGGTTAATGAGGTTAAATGACTTTCCCAAAGTTTCCCATAGAGCTAAGACTCAAACCCAAGTTCTTTTTCTTTTTTGTTTTGTTTTTTTTTAACTTTTTATTTCAAAGCATATACATAGATAGTTTTCAACATTCACCCTTGCAAAACCTTGTGTTCTGAATTTTTTCTCCCTTCCTTTCTCCGCCCCCTCTCCTAGATAACAAGTAATCCAATATATATGTTAAACATGTGTAATTCTTCTATACACATTTCCACAATTATCATGTTGCATACAAACAATCAGATCTAAAAGGAAAAAAATGAGAAAGAAAACAAAATGCAAGCAAATAACAACAAAAAAAGTGAAAATAGTATGTTGTGATCCACACTCAGTTCCCAAAGCCCTCTCTCTGGGTGTAGATGGCTCTCTCCATTACAGGACCATTGGAACTGGCCCGAATCACCTCACAGATGAAGAGTCATTCATTGTATAATCTTGTTGCTGTCTACAACATTCTCTTAGTTATATTCACTTTACTTAGCATCAGATCATGTAAGTCTCTCCAGGCCCTTCTGAAATCATCCTGCTGATTGTTTCTTATAGTTTCTTTTATGTATATATAAGTTTAGATATATATAAAAGAAACTATAAGAAACATATATACATATATGTATATACATATGTATATATGTGTGTTTGTGTACGTATACATATATTCTATAACATTAATATACCATATTACATTATTTTTCTATAAGTCTAAAATTCTTTCCCCTCCATGACATTTATTCCAAACAGTTAAAAAAGTATATAGATTTGAAGGCAACACAATATAGTGGAAAAAGCATTGATTTGAGTATTAGAAGAGTGGAAATACATCTAGTCTCTGCCATTATTTGTCTGACTTTGTGCAGATAATTTCTGTGTCTTAGTTTCCTCAGCTGTAAAATGAAGGATTTGGATTAGATGATTTCTAAAGTTCTTGCCAGCACTCCTGGCCCATAATTTTGACTTTTTTGTCTATGCTATAACCATCTAAGGATTATGAATACATCAGGTGTAGTAAGAGTTTTTTCTTGAACCCTTTGATAACTCATAAGGTCACAGTATTGATAGTTTCTTTGTCCAACTAAAATCCTATTCTACAGTAAAGCTTCCTCTTAATTCTGGTGCCCCAGAATTTTTTTCCCCATTTATCCAGAATAATATTTCCTATTTATCCATTATATTTATTGTCTCTCCTGTAAGGATATAAAAACTCTCTGAGGGCAGGGATTTTCTTTTTCCTTTTTTTTTTTTTTTTTTTTTTTTTTTTGTGTTTGTTTCTACCTCAGTACAGTTCCTGGCACATAGTAGCCACTTAAATATTTACTTATTGATTTGTCCTCTAAATAAATTCTTATTTTAGTGACATTTTAAAAATGCAAAGATTTATTAAATAAATCCAGAAATCAATGGGTATTATATAAATTAAACAGCAGTAACATTTCACTAGGGTTTATATACAAATCATAATGATTTTAAAATAAATTCTTAAAAATCACATGACATAACAAGAACAAAAGCAAATATTTATATAGTGCTTCAAGGTTTAGAGATACCATCTCATTTTATCTTCACAACAATCCTGGGAGGTAGATAAGTTTATTATTCCCATTTTACAGATGAGCAAACTGTGGCATTCAATGATTAAGTGACATTCCCAGGGTCACAATTGTCTGACACTAGATGATGAACTCGGGTCTTATTGTGTCCAAGTCCAGTGCTCTGTATCCTATAGTACCATCCAACAGCTTGAAACAAAAATCCTGCCTGTCTCTGCCCTGCACCCTACTCAGCCCAGAAATAAATGGAATCTATCCAATGAGTGCAAAAGGGCAACAAATAGTAAAGGGTACAACTTTATTAGGCAGCAGCAAATGAGTAGAGAGGGGAAATGAGAAGCCATGAAAAAGAGGTATTGCCTCTTTAACAACTGTTTTAACATATGGTAACACATCTACTTAATGATGAGAAAAACAAAATTCATTTTAGCAATTGTACTCCTGGGAACTATGAGGAACAATGCACACAGATTCAGGAGTAATTTGTTTCAAAACTGGAAAATACATTTTCAGTTTTTGGTCCAATTCTTTTCTTACAGTTAGAAAACCTGAGTTCCAAAGTGGCTTCAAATACTTATTTATCTGGGTGTGACTCCAGTAAAGTCTCCTTTTTCTGCCTCAATTTCCTCATTGGTAGAATGTTGATAATCATAGCCCTAATCTCTCAGGGTTATTGTGAGGCTAAAAATGATATATTTGTAAAGTGCTTTGCAAGCCTCTCTCTTTCTCTCCGTCTCTCTCTTTGTCTCTTTTGGATCTATCTCTATGTGTATATATACGCCCATATACATATATACATACATATATTTACATATATACATATACATGCATACACATACATATATATGTTTTGGACAGCGGAGTATCACAGTGGATAGAGGCTGGACCTGGAATCAAAAGACTCATCTTGAATTCAAATCCAGCTTTAGACATTTAGTGGCTATGTGATTCTGGGCAAATCATATAACTGTTTGCCTTAGTTTCCTCATCTGTAAAATGAGCTGGAGAAGAAAATGGAAACCACTCCATATTTTTTCCAAGAAAACCCGAAATGGGATCATGAAGAGTCAGACAGGGCTGAAAACAACTGAGTAACATGGAGTTTATATAAAGCATTTGGCATTTTATTATTATCTCATGCGTGAATAAGGAAAATGATTGTAAAATGTCAAGAATATACTATATTTATAGCAAATACAACAAACTGATCTCAATGTCCTTTGGCTCACAAGCCAACAGACAAGAAAGAATTTACAAATTAGTCAGGAATGACTCAAATCTCATTTTTCTACAATGTATTACTGTATGTAAAATTTAAGGCTCTCTTCCACCCCTCTCCCTACCCCATTCCTCTTACCCTTCCCCTATTCTCAAAAGTTTATTATACCTAAGGTAGAAGCAGTCTTAAATAATTATGACATGGACAGGCCCCTCTGGAGAGTAATGCAGTTTCTGGTTTGGCTGCTTGTGCTGACTGAAACTGCTTGCACAGGAATCCCTATACCCATCTGTCACTTTAGGAATATTGGATTTTTCCTTTAGAGGAGAAAATAAATTTATACTGATTTTTCATCATATGTACCACTTTGTGCCATAATGGGCAAATTCTTCTGTATGGCAGGCATGATATACAACCATACACACACACACACACACACACACAAAGTGTCTCTGCTCTCTGGTTGCTGCTCTGCTAACCAGTTTCCTTGTTATCATTTGAACAACAAGAAAACTCTTTTATGCTATATGATTCTTTTGGTTTTTATTTCATTTTTTTTTTTTTGTGCTTTGAGAGTCACTCTCATCTCCAAGGTCTCCCCACAAGTTGAGCCTTAAACTTTAGCCCATTGATTGGCTGGCTAATGAGCACTGAGATCTGTCCTCTTATACCTCATATTACCTCTTTCTTGTTTAATAAGTGAGGTATGGTGGGTAGAGAGCTGTTTTAGGGTAAAGAAGATCTGGGGTCAAGCCCTGTCTCTTACAAGTTAGCTTTGTGAAATTGGAAAATCATTTAACCCTTCCATTCTCCAGGCTTCTAAGATTCTAAATTGAAGAGCAGATGCCCACTTGCATTGGTGAAAGGGGCTCCACACCAGATTGATATAAAAGCACCCCACACAATTAAATTGTAGGTTCAGACACACACACACAAACTGAACAGTTCCCGAGAAGTTTGGACATGTTGGGCTAAAGGGGATGGCTTTGGGAACCCTAGGAATTCTCCACAATTTCTCCACATTAAAATGAAAGGAAATCAGATTTTCATAATAGGTATTCTTTATTAACTTGTGGATGGTTTTCATGAAAACTGATTTTTTTTCCCCATATAATGATCCATGGATATATATACTCTTTGGTGGGGATGACTCTCAATTGAAACTTCCAATATAAAATGGCAGTACAGACATTAGAACTGAACACTTAATCTGACATCAGGCAATGATGATAAACTGTTTGTACCGGAAACCCAATGGAGAAGAGTTATTATTATTTTAAAAAATTATTTTCTCTTTCCTAATATTTTATTTAAATTTTTTGCACCAATATTCATTAGGGAGGTTGGTCTGTAATTTTCTTTCTCTGTTTTGGCTGAACCAGGAATGGTTTAGTTATCAGTGTCATATTTGTGTCATAGAAGGAATTTGGCAGTACTCCTTCACCTATTTTTCCAAATAGTTTACATAGTATTGGAATCAATTGTTCATTAAAGGTTTGGTAGAATTCTCTTATGAATCCATCTGGCCCTGGAGATCTTTTCTTAGGGAGAAAAATTTTATTTTCAGTCCCAAATTCTCTCCCTCACTCTAGTCCCTCTCCTCTATCCATTGAAAAGGCAAGACATACAATCAAAGATTAGGTTTTTTTTAAATTATGAATTCAGATCTTTGTGACTTTTGGGCATTGTACAGAACTGCTCAGTTCCTCTAGACTTTTGCCTAATAGGGTAGTGGAATTGGAGCATGAGGGACAAGGCCAAGGGAATGTGTTGCTTTTGGCCACTCAGTTTTTGCATTCCATATCTGTACATATTCCTAGAAGTGCTATAAATATATTTCTTGAATCATCAAAATTACTCCTTCCCCCATGTTTTTTAGGTTAGGAATTCATTATTTGGGATTTAGGTAAATAATGACACCATTTAAATGTTAGTCTCTTCTAAAGAGAAGAATTCTTTATATCCAATAGAATCCCAGGTAATACATCTCATTTGAGATGTTCAGTGAGAATAAGTAGATTTATGTTAAGACTTATTCCTCATAATTCATTACATGAATTAGTATGTGAAATAAAACATTCCTTGCAGCCGGTCTCACATAGCTCGATGGCTGCAGAGCTAATTAAAACCTATTAGAAGATTGGAAATGGAACAGAAGTTGCCATTTGAGTTGTCATCATAAATATGTTCCCATAGCCTGTTCACTGCTTTCTATTCTGAGGTTCTATTTTTGTTTAAGGAACCCTTGCCTTTCCATGACCTCCATGCTATCTCCTGCCTAAAATAATGCTCTTCCCCAGAGATCCCCCAAAGCAGCCCTGGAATCATAGGATAACAGATTTATAACTAGAAGAGACATCGAGTCAAATCCATTCAATTTACAGTTGAGACACTGAGAGGTTGTCACTTAATATCTTATAGGTAATAAATGACTAAAACGGGAATTCAACCCAGGTCCACTATTCAAAATTTAAAACATTTTCCACTGTGTCCCTCAGGAAATCTTTTGTATTCTGTGATCTATTTCAAGTGAGCTGAAGACCTGGAATTGAAATTGAAGTATCTTGAGTCAAACTGGGAAGTTATGCCATCCTAAGTAATTATCTCCACTTAAGGTATCACATTATCCATATTGACTCTTTTATTAACAGCGGTCTTCAATACTATTGATTTGGTGTAAGGACATTGCAAAGGCAGATTCTGTTATATCCTCATTCTGGGCTGAGCCCTTGTCTGGTCTAGGAAAAATAGAACTGCTATAACATGACTTGTTCAATGATGATGAATAGAAATGTGCTCTCCTCCCTTCAAGGGCTGGGCAACTCCTTATGAAGTCTCAGTTTGGACTGGAAGACTTTTACCATATAGGAGGTAGAAAGCTCAGGGTGATAAGATCAATTCTTTGAAGAGTAAACTTGATGTGTAAGAGAAATCTTTTCTAAACAATCAGAATTTTTTATCAAGGGGGCAGAATTAATGGGTAGACCATTGTTAAAAAGATAAATGACTGTATCATCTTAAACTTTGTCAGAGCTATTTCTTTCCCAGGGAGCAATCTAGCCCGACTCCTTTTGTCCTTGAATGATGAGTCATATTTAGATTCCAAAATATGTAGTACATATTAAGATTCTGTGGACTGAAACATATTGGTCTATATTTTGTGTGATTTCAAGCATTGATTTTTTTAAAAAATCCAATATATGCATATATTTACACAATTATCTTGTTGCACAAGAAAAATCAAATCAAAAAAAGGAAGAAAAAAATGAGAAAGAAAATAAGATGCAAGAAAACAACAAAATGAGTGAAAACACTATGTTGTGGTCCACACTCAGTTCCTACAGTCCTCTCATTGGAACTGGTCTGAATCATCTCATACCATAACTTAGTCAGCCATTTTCCAGCTGATGGGCATCCACTCAGTTTCCAGTTTCTTATCACTATGAAAAGGGCTGCCATAAATATTTTTGCACATGTGGGTTCTTTTCCTTCCTTTAAGATCTCTTTGGGATATAAGCCCAGTAGAAACACTACTGGATCAAAGGGTATGCACAGTTTGGGCAGAGATCCAAATAAACATTGATTTTTGTAGATAAAAATCAACACATTAATAAAAATTCTCTTAATTGAATGGGCCTATGCTTTCATTGATTGTATTGGTGCAGACTAACAAATCTAGGCCAGAAGACTTTCTTTATTGAAGGTCTTTGAGCTTAACATGGAAAAGTCGATACTTGGAGTTAACCACATGTTATCTCTCACCTATGCTGCATCTTCTTTTCTGATTGTGCATTACTTGGAGGATATATCTTATGTCACTTCTTGTGCACAAATTATCACTGACAATATACTGTAGCCTTTAAGCATCTATTATGTTTCTCTGTATTGTCTTTTTGGGTCACCCCAATTTTGATAACTTAGAAATTTTGGCATTTCATGCATCTTCTCCCTGTTATAAAAGTATGACTCTCTTCTCCCTGTTACTACTCAATTTGACAACAATGGCTCTCTATTACCTTAGAATCAAATATTAAATTTGGCTGAGTTTTCAAGCCCTTTATCATCTAGACCCTTCTTCTCTTTTCAGTTTTCTCATGCTTCATATGCTTTTCTGAGGGCTCCCTTGACATTCCTTATACAAGACATTTCCACGCCCAACATAAGTGATGCATTTTTGTGGCTATCTCTCATGATTTCAATGCTCTTCCTCTTTATCTGTTTTCTTTCAAGTCTTAGCTAAAATGCCATTTTCTTTAAGACTTTCTTGGTCCCCATTAAAGCAGTTCCTTTTATAGATTAACTCCAATTTACCCTGTATACAGCTTGCATATACATCTTATTTGTGAATTATCTTCCCCATTAGAATGTGAGTTCCTCAAGGGGGGGCTTTTTTTTTCTTTGTATCCCCAGAGATAAGAACTGTGCCTGTGCTTACTATGTAAGCACATAATAAATGCTTGTTGACTGATTACAATTATTCCTGACACATGATAGGGGATTAGGGACATGGTGCCTCATAAATTGGAAAATTTGCATTTTTTAGTCTTCCCTTTGTACCAGAAAATAACTACGAATTATTAAGGTATTAAAAGATAAAATATGTTGATATTATACAATGCAATACATATATTTTATGCACTTCACAGTTTCTAAACTTTTTTGTGTTGTCTACTGGCCTTTGTGTATTCTCTGTGATTTCTGCAAAACTGCCCAAAAAAATTCCATTTTAATTTTTTATGTGATCTATGATATATCAAAACTTCAGTGGGAGAGTTGTGATGTAGAAGGGATCATTGTATTTGTTTTCTGGAAATACTACTTCTCTGTTGCAACCAAACAACTTCTGAAGAGAGTGATTCAACAACTATAAAGAAATGCCCTATATTTATCATTGTTGAAGCAGTTTATTGAGAGATATTAGCTTTATATTAGGCTTTCATTTTAACAATTCCATTCCAGGAAAGAGGTATTGGAATTAGACATTCATTTATTCTCTGGAATCTTTTTGCTTCAATTATTTTGAGATCACCTCAATTCCTATATAACTTAAGGGAAAGAGCCCAGTTTAAATTCAAATTCAATACCTACTATTTAGAAAATATTATGCTAAATAATGGAAGACATAAGGAGTTTAGGCAAGCAGTTCCTCTCCCCCATCCCTTTCGTAGTGGAGTCTACAACCTGCCTTAGAATACATAATGAACTTTTTAAAAAAATCCAAACTTTCTGGTAAAATCCAATTCTTTAACAGAATTAACTTACTCTCTTTTAGCTAACTTTTCAAATGACTTATTTTAAATTTTGTTCGGCCTATTGGAATTACTAAAAAACATGTAATTCCCAGCACAAATTCCAAAGTACCAGATAGTTGGAAGAGATTTCTGTAGAAACTAGCCAAGAATGCCTTGCCTATTAGGTTCCCATTTAAGCTTTTGTGTCTAAATGCAGTGAATTCCACTGGGAAAATATTCTTACAAACTCATCTCAGGAGACTAACTTCCTTCCAATATAATCTGGGGCTGAGCTGGGCCAAAAGATCTCTCTTAGAATACTTATGAATCTCTCTCTGGGTTAGCTTCTTAACTCCTGGGCTGTTGTGATATAATAAATAAATGTATAATAAATGCCTGGACTATTACAATAGCCTGTTGATAGATCTGCTTCCTTCAAGTCTCTCCCCACTTCAATCCTTTATTAAGTCACCAAAGTGATTTTCTTAAATTGCAGGTCTAATGATGTCGCTTCTCCTATTCAATAAATTGCAGTGGCTCCCTATTACTTTTAGAATCAAATTCAAAACCATCTATTTGATATTTAAAACCCTTCATAATCTAGTCCTATTTCTCAGGCTGCTTGTTCCTTATTCCCACCATGTACTCTTTGACGCAGTGATACTGGGCAACATAGTATCCTTGTTGTTCCACAAACTAGACACTCTATCTTGTGCCTGATTTGTATAGTTGTCCCCAAAGCTTGAAATGCTCTCCCTCCTCATCTCTGCCTATTAACTAAGTTGCCTTCCTTCAAAATCTAATTAAAATCCCATCTTTTATAAATAACCTTTCCCAACTTCTCTTAATTTGAGTATTTTCCCTCTCTTAATAGTTTCCTATTTGTCCTGTATGTAGCTTGTTTGTATATATTTATTTGCTTGTTCCTCCCCCCTGCTCCACCCCATTCCCCCATTAGATTGTGAGCACAGTGAAGGTAGGAACTCTTTTGTGTCTTTTTGTACCTCCACAGCACAGAGTCAGACCCATAAGTATTTAATAAATGTTTATTATTGAGGGGGTTGTCTGTCAGTTGGGGAATGACTAAGCAAGTTGTGATATATGGTTATAATAGAATATTATTGTGCTATAAGAAATGACAAGCTGGATGATTTCAGAAAAGCTTGTGAAGACATACATGAACTGATGCAAAGTGAAGTGAGCAGAGCCAGGAGAACATTGTGTAAAGTAACAGCAATTGTACGAGAAAGAACTATGAATGATTTGGCTATTTTCAGTAATACTATGACCCAAGATCATCCCAAAGAACTCATGATGAGAAATGCCATCCGTTTTCAGAGAAAGAGCTGATGTTGTCTGAATATAGACTGAAGCATACTATTTTTCCCTCCCTCCCTTCCCTCCTTCCTTCCTTCCTCCCTCCTTTCCCTTTTCCTTCCTTCCTTCTTTCTTTCCTTCCTCTTTTCCTTCCTTCCTCTCTCCCTCCCTTCCTTCCCTCCGTCCCTTCCTTCCTCCCTTTCCTCCCTCCCTTCCCTCCTTTCTTCCTTCCTCCCTCCCTTCTCTTTTCCTTCCTTCCTTCCTTCCTTCCCTATTTTCCTTCCTTCCTTCCTCCCTCCCTTCCTCCCTTCCCTTTTTCCCTTCCTTCCTTCCCTATTTTCATTCCTTCCTTCCTCCCTCCCTTCCTCCCTTCCCTTTTTCCCTTCCTTCCTTCCTTCCTTTCTCCCTCCCTTCCTTCTTTCCTTCCTGCCTTCTTGCACAAAATGACTAACACAGAAATATTTTACATGATTTCATATGTATAACCTCTATCAGACTACTTACCATTTCAGGAAAAGAAAAGGAAAAGGAAGGAGGAATAGAATTTGGAATTCAAAATGAAGAAAAAAACATCAAATGCCAAAAATTCTTTTTACCTGTAATTAGGGGAAAATAAAATGTTTTTAAAAAATAAATATTTATTGACTGACTGACTTCTAAGTCAGGATATAACTTGGGACAACTATGAATTCTAAGATCTAGGGCTAGATACAACTAGGTTGGATTTAGTGGCAGAGAAACAAGACCAAATTCATAGGACAATTGCCATATGTAGCATTTACATTACTTGATATTAGACTTCTGCTAGCCTCTTGACTATTTGAATTGAAAACAAAGCCTGCCTAAGAGGAATTTTAGGTAAGGAAGGAAGCATTTTTCATGCCATTCATTCAACATAATTATTGTGAACGAAGAACCAAAGAAGGTAATATGTTAAGTGTCAGTTCTTCAAACCTGCAAAACAGGGTACTTCAGATGAGAGATAAAGCTTAATCAAAGGCAGGGAGATTAAAATGAAGATAGAAGATTAAAATGGAACAGAAAGTAGTCCTGTCGGGCTGCAATAGAGGAGGTATGATAGGGAACAGCAGTATTTCTTTACTTTTTTTTTTTTTTTTAAACTGGACACATGAATTAAATAATACCCAGGGAGGAAACACCTTCTCCAATGTAGTTCAGCACTTCGTCTGCCACTCAAAGTGGGAAGGAAAGAAGGCCCCCAGTGCCGTATTCTCATTTTGTCCCTTGGTTGCCTAGAAACACAATCCTTACCCTCTTTACTTTAACTTAGTTAGACCTTCACTGCTCTCACCAGATTTGGTATGACCTGAGAAGGACAAACCTAGGTAAGAGTAATAAGAGTAAGAGATTCTGTCTCTGAATATAGAAGAGACAGAATGAGAATATGACTTCTGAGGATGGAAGTATCAACAGGATATTTCCCGTCCAGGAAACAGGAAGCTAGAAGGGAGGTAAAGACAATTTTAACTGTTTTGTAGGTTTTCCCAGTGGGTGGGCCTACCCTAAAGATCCTTTCTTCCTGCTCAGCATCAAAGGTATTTTTTTTCCTGTGTATTGCTGAAGTTTCCTGAAGTGATTTTCCAGTTCAAGAGATCAGCATTGATGTGCTTGCACAGAAGCCAGTAGTGCTTGCACGTAGTAGGTACTTAATGTTCATTGAATTGAATTGAATGACACAAAATTTCAAGAAATTATTCTCTTTACCACTACTTTTTCTTTTTAATCCTCCCATAGCCCCCATAAAGTATTCCTTGAAGACAGAGATCTTCTCTGTCATCTAGCAGAGATGCATTGCCCATAGTAGGGACTGAATAAATATTAGTTGAAAGATGATAGAATGAATTTTAACCTATGGTTCTCCTGTTTTTCAGATTATTTTTCAGATTTATTTCCCTAGCATTTATATCATGCTTTATGATTAACAAAGTGATTTCCATGTGTTATCTCTTTTGATCTTTATCACAACCTATGAGGTAGGTACTATTATTATCCTCATTTTTATAGATAAGGAAACTAAGGATAATAGAAATTGAATGAATGCACCCAGGGTTCCATAGAATATGTATCTGAGTTCAGGTCCAACACACTATCCATGATACCACTCATCTTTCTCTAATTCCATGAGAAACAACAATAGCAGCAAATTCTAGTTCTGGGAAATCTCTATGGTTCATTGCAAAATGAAATTTAGCATCATAGGTCTAGAGTTGCAAGGGCTCTCAAAGATCAAACAAGATCTCAAATTATAAGAGTAATACTGTAAATTTGAGCACTGCTTATAATTAAATTTTTAAGAGTTAGAGACATTTTATTGTGTTTATCATTTCCCCCCCAGGTGCAACATTAGTTAGGAACCTTTGCCCAAAAAAAAAAAAATACACATTAAAAAGTCAGATCTCATTTTTCCCCCTTGGCAATGATGTGAAAAACTCTTCTGGAGTTGTTCCTCCTTCTGAATTAATGCAATTTCTTAGTTGTCTAATAAGATGGTGTCATATTGTCATTTAAACTTTTTTTAGTGGGAATAATTCATAAAAACTTGACATGCATGATGATTATTATTCTTCTAACATTACTAATTATCAGTTTATTATAGCTTTGAGAAAAATAAAAAAGGTCCAAAAAAAGATCCTGTTCATGGACTTGGGGTCATAGGATAACAAATCAGGAGGGACCTTTAAAATCATGAAGTCCAATGACACATTTTATAGATGAGAAAACTGAACCCAGAAAGTTGCCCAAGATCAACTAGCAAGTTAATGGCAGAGCAGGGCTTAGAACCCAGGTCCTCTGGTTCTAGGTTCAGTGTATTTACTTTTTCTTATCTTTATATAGCTTCAGAGATTATTTGTTTTCATCAATCACTCTTGAGAAAGGATAAAAAACAGAACAACTAATTGCTTCTTATCCCCCAAACACACATACACACACACACATACATGCACACACACACACACCCCACTGACAGGCTTTGATGAAGAACGTCTTTGTGGTGGTCTTTGGAAGAGGGAGATCAGAAATTTGCCACAAACTTAATAAAGTCAGTACGTTTCTCCTTTGAGAAAATACACTGTGCTAAACCAGGTAAAACAAAAACAGAAAAAGAAAATTATAGACCAATCTCCTTAATGAATATTGATGCAAAAATCTTAAATAAAATATTAGCAAAGAGATTACAGAAAATCATTCCCAGAATAATACACCATGACCAAGTAAGATTTATACCAGGAATGCAGGGATGGTTCAATATTAGGAAAACTATTAACATAATTGACTATATTAATAACCAAATTAACAAAAAACATATGATAATCTCAATAGATGCAGAAAAAGCATTTGATAAAATCCAACATCCATTCCTATTAAAAACATTAGAGAGTATAGGAATTAATGGACTTTTCCTTAAAATAGTCGGTAGCATCTATTTAACACCATCAGCTAGCATCATATGTAATGGTGATAAACTGGAACCTTTCCCAATAAGATCAGGGGTGAAACAAGGTTGCCCACTATCACCATTACTATTCAATATTGTATTAGAAATGCTAGCCTTGGCAATAAGACAAGAAAAAGAGATTAAAGGAATTAGAGTAGGTCATGAGGAAACCAAATT
>JAJPUD010001919.1:106223-141941 GCA_023553655.1 Myrmecobius fasciatus
GTGTGTGTGTGTGTGTGTGTGTGTGTGTGTGTGTGTGTGTGTGACATTTAATACACTGTCAACTCTTTTTCTTAAAAAATAAAATCCCATTGTGTTTGATTGATGAACAAAAAGGTCACTCAGTCAACAACAGAAAATACTTTCTATTTTTCAATCAAGATCTACTTCTCTCCCTATATCACCCAACAGGAAGCACTTCATCCCTCACTCTTAGCTCAGCTACATTAAGTGATCCTCTATCTCCTCCAGCTAGCAATTGGGATAAATAAATTATATTAAAACTCTTAGAAGCCCTAATAAGGAATTAAATAACAATGGAAGAGGATGGTCAATGTGACTATTATCTTATATTCTTAATATTAGGGCAAAATTTCCTCTCCCCATTACACAGTCATAGCAAATCATGAAACATAGAGGGATTGCAACCTCTATATATGGCAATATAAAGATTAGCACAATCAACTTGTGTTTTCTTTAATTTCAGCTTCTTGATAGTATCAGGCACATTTGTGCCAACAGGTCTCTGGGGGCAAAGTGAGAAGACTATCAGGTTCTAAATTTGTTTTTAATACAGAGAGATTCTGGGAATACTAGCCAAAATGAATGTTAAGTATCTGATACATCTCCAAGATATAAACATAGGTCCAGGGTTTACAATTATAATGCAAAGTAGATTGCAAATGTACAATGAGTTACTGAGAGGAAAGGAAGGAAATTTTTTCTAGTTATGGGAAAAAGTCAAGAAAGGCTTTTGGAAGAAATGGACTTTAGGTTAGGCTTTGAAGGATGAGTATGAATTGAACAAATTGAACTATGTTTGTGAAGAGTATTTTACTCTAGGACTTTTAAATGCTATGTTTCCTGAGTATAAAGAAGGGCAGTATCCTGAATGAGAATTAATCTTTCTGGACAAGTGATTATCATCTTTCATAGTGATCATACTGTAAACATAATAGCATCATCTTTCAAGTGTAAAGGACTCTGTAGTAGTTACCAGAAGGAGGAAGGCACACAAGGCAGGGGTATGTACCTTTAGTACAGGTAGGCATTGAAGGTATTGTTCCACCTGCAAAGTGGTAGGGGAATTCTAGGCTTAATAATTATGGAAATACTTTTGGTTCCTCACACAGATAAATGGTTTTTGTTTTGTTTTGTTTTTTGTTTTCAGAGGTGTCAAAGGCCAGAATCCTTGTTATTAGTTGGGCTTTTGATAACATAATAGGCACTTGATAAATACTTGAGGCAGCTAGGTGGTGTAGTGGATAACATTTTGGATATGGGATCAGAAAGTCCCGAGTTCAAATTCAGCCTCAGACATTTATGACCTGTGTAACTTAACTGCTGGGCAATTCACTTAACCATTGTCTGCCTTGGTTTTCTCAAATTAAAGGAAGATAATAATAGCATCTACCTTCTCAGGGTTTTGAGAATAAAATGAAATGTTTGTAAAATACTCTGTAAACCTTAAAGTGATAAAGTATAGTTGTTAAATGTCCAGAATACTGCTTTAGCATGTCTCCTTCTGTGAAAATTCTCCTCTTCTTTCAAGGTTGAGCACAGGTACCAGCTCCTTTATGAAGCTTTCTCCGATTCTTCCTCTGCCCCATTCACTTTTTCCTTTTCTTAGTAGCCTTTAATTTGAAGAGAAATAGCTCCCTTCTCAAATTTTAGTTGCTGGATTCAATCATTTTTCAATCATGTTTGATTCATCATGATCCTGTTTAAGGTTTTTTTTTGGCAAAGATACTGGCATGGTTTGCCATTTCCTTTTCCAGAACATTTCATAGATGAGGAAACTGAGGCAAGCAGGCAAGTGACTTGCCCAGAGCACACAGTTAATAAGTGTCTAAAGCTAGAGGAAGTTGAGACTTGACTACAGGCCAGGTACTCCATCCACTGTGCCATCTTGTTGGTAGAATATTTCAAATCTCTCCTTTGCCCCATCATATAGTAAGTGGAATTGTTCAGGAGAGTTGTTGATGGATTAAAACACAATTGATTAGAGAGATCAAAACAACTCTTTAGTATCAATCCATATGGATCAAATTGTCTAACATGGAGTTTGAATATAGATCAAAACATATTTTTTTAAAAAAGCAAACTTTATTTTTCTTCCTTTTTTGGGTGTGTTTTCTTTCACAATATGACCAATATGGAAATGTGTTTTGCATACATGCCTGTGTATCACTACATCAAACTGCTTTCTTTCTCAATGAAAGGATGAGGGAGGGAAGGGGAAAATTTGGAATTCAAAATTTTAAAAAACAAATGTTAAAAATTGCTTTTACCTATAATTGGGGAAAAATAAAATAAAAAATAAATAATTTATAAAAAATGCTAGCCTTTCAAAGTGTCCTGTAGGTAATTTTAATTCCAAGAGTACCTAAGTTTAGGCAACCATTCTGCAACAAGGAAGAAGATTGATTGATATGGTATGTATCTTGAAGAAACAAAATGATGACCAAAATAGTTTCTGTGCAGGGTCTTGCCAAGGGAACAAAGCTAATAAGCTATTTAGACTTTACAGGTCCAAAATAAAGACAATTGCTTGTTTAATAGCTGCCAGAATATGTTTATCTTTTGGGGAGAGTAAGCAATAAGATAGCATTATGATTCTGGAAAGAACTGTATGTTATCCTATGGGAGAAGGGCATTTCACCAGAATGTCAGAGGGTTTATTACTCTAATGGTAACTCAGAGGTACATGTTCTTTGACAGTAATACATAACACAACTAGATCTATATCTCAAAGAAATCAAAAGAGAAGAAAAGGGTCTATGTGTAGTACTTTTTTTTTGTAATGGCAAAGAACTGAAAAAGGTGTACCTGTTCATTGGGGAATGGCTAAACAAGTTATGATATATGAATATGATGAAATATTGTTGTGTCATAAAAGCACAACAGTTTCAGAGAAACCTGAGAAAACTTGTAGGAATTGGTACAAAGTGAAATAAGTAGAACTGGGAAACCAAATTACACAATAACAACAAAAATATTATAAAGAGAAAAAACTTTGAAATACGTGAGAACTCTGATCAATTAATGCTGCAGCCAACCATGATTTTGGAAGAACAAGGATGATGAATTCTGCCCACTGGCTGACAGAGAAGTGATGAGGTTAAGATGTTGGAGCTATGCAATTTATGTCGCCAATATAGGAATTTGTTTCATTTGATTATGTCTATTTCTTACAAGGGTTTTCTTTTCTTGTATCTTCATGTTGCTAGGGGAGAAAGAAAATAAATGTTTATTAACTAAAAATAAAGGAGAAAATAATAGGAATTATTTTGGATGCCAAAAGTAGAAATTTATCAATGACTTAGTATACTCTGAGGACTAGAGTTTGGCTGGCTTTTAAATGAGCAGTTAAATTGCACATTTATTAGACATTTTGTATGTATTCTTAGGCACTTGTGTGTATGGGATATATTTTCTCTAAAAACAAACAAACAAAAATTTACATATCTAAAAGCAACATTGGAAATTCTTTTTTAAAAATATATTTATTTATGTTTTATTTGCAAAACATATGTATGGGTAATTCTTCAACATTAACCCTTACAAAGCTTTCTGTTACAAATTTTCCCTCCCTACTCCCTACCCCTCCCCTAGATGTCAGGATATCCGCTACATGTTAATTATGTTAAAATACTTGACAAATCGAATATATGTATACATATTTCCACACTTATCATTGCAATATTGGAAATTCTTGAAACAAAACAAAACAACCCCCTGCAAAGAATGTGTGAGGCCTCTCCCCCAAACCCTTCATGAAAAAATTAGGCATCAATTACCTGCAAAAAATGGTCTGTCTTGTAAATTCATCAAGTTGATGCTGGATCCCCTGATCACTCTCTTATAATACTATACCTTGTCTTATATTGGTATAGTCATTTGTGTTTCTTATCAGAGGTAGGTAGGTAGCACAATGGATAGAGTGCTGAGCTTTGAATTAAGACCTGAGTTGTAATTCTGTTTTAGAAACTAACTAGGTATACTAATCTGGGTGTATAAGTCATCTAACTGCTTCTTGCCTCAGTTTCCTCAACTGTAAAATGGAGAAACTATTAGCACTTATCTCCTAGGATTGTTGTGTGAATCAAATAAGATAACATTTGTAAAGCACACTGTGCCCAGTACATAATAGGCACTTAATAAAAGTTCATTTCTTTCCTTCTGTGGATTTTAATTTCTTGAAGACAAAGAGTTGGTCATTTTTCATGAAATCAGTAAGGGATCTATCTCAGAGATCATTTAGCATATTTTACAGATAAGAAAACTTCTGTTTAGAGGAATTGAATGACCTAACCAATCTTTTACAGGTAGTACGAACCTGGGATTTTATCCAGGTCCCTTGACTCCAAAAACATTTGGCAAACCTTAAAAAGAATTACATAAATGTTGCCAATAAGAAAAATTGGGGCCATAATCTGTTCTTTTTTATCAGAAAATTTTGAACTTTGAAGTTCAGGTTTTAATATTTTTAACACACTTTACTAGTAGCAGGTGGTTAATAAAGACATTCCTTTTTTATAAGTATGATCAGTTTTCATTCTATTTGTTTATTGAAATTTTTTTTGTTTGAAGCTTAGAATAAAACAAATTATTATTATGGAGTGCTTCCACTACAAACATGAAGGTATTACTATTTCACAGCATAGTCCAATCACTGATGTTTGATTGATGATTCTGGGTGAACAATACGAATTTTAAGTACAGCTTACTTTTTGTAATGACAGAGGAATGTATGTTGTATTTCAGAAAGAACTCAATTAAGAATCTTTGAAATTATTAAGAATTAATTTATTAAGATTAATAAGAGTTAAATCATTAAGAATAAAAAACTTTAAGCAATGAAAGATTCAACTTTAATTATATAAATACCTTTATTTATTATTTAAATATAATATTTAATTACATAAATATCAAATAGACCAGTAATTTCATCAAGATGGATTGATTCTCTCTCCTCCAATATAGATCACACATATAGATCAATCTGAGTGTATTTGTTTATGTGTTCTTATCACGGGGAGTCTACCTTGTTGGAAGGGAGTTTTCCCCAATTTCTTCTG
Organism: Myrmecobius fasciatus; assembly: GCA_023553655.1. Taxonomy (NCBI): domain Eukaryota; kingdom Metazoa; phylum Chordata; class Mammalia; order Dasyuromorphia; family Myrmecobiidae; genus Myrmecobius; species Myrmecobius fasciatus. The sequence goes on from JAJPUD010001919.1 coordinate 111,302, forward strand.
ACATTGTGAGAATATCAGTGGAAAGCATGAGGCATTTAGTGGCAATCCTTTACTCTCTTTACTTGTAAAGCCATCTTCTTTTTCAACCATATAATTCTTTCATGATATTCTTTGGCTCATCTTCCTAGTTTCTTAATTTGTTTTGTGTTGCAGCTTGCTTACTCGCTGAGTGATTTCATTTTTTTAATTCTTCCCAGACTTGTCATGTTCCATGTAATATTCATCAGTATAATATTTGTGTTAAAAAATATTCTATTGTTCTTGGGAAAAATCTGACAACTAGCCCCTTCTCTGTTCAGCCAATTCTGGGACCAACTCACCTATTTGTACTTTGTTGAAGATACAAACACACACAAATGCATACATATGTATTATATATGCACATATACATTATATATATGTATGTACACACATGTGTATACACATTGATTGACAAGATATAGACATCCTTAACTATTTTTTTCCCAATGTGGATAGCTAGATCAATCTCTTTTCATTGGTTATGAATCACTTCCAGGAGCCTCTGCAGTATTCCAGGGATTGATGATCCTAACCAGGTATCATCTGAAAACTGGTGGTATGATGGAAACCTTATCATATAGAAGGAATCCCTGTTTGACTTGTACTCCACCCTAGATCTCCTTCTTTATGGTGAGCATGTTTTCTTGTTTATGCCTTTCTGGATATTAATGATCAGAGGGAGTCTTGAACAAAGTTATCTCTGTTGCAATATCTTTTGAAGAATTTTGGAAAATATCAATGTGTGAATGCAGCACATCTTAGGGGAAGACAGCCTTTAAGGCATCCTTTTGCTCCATTAGAGAAAACACTTAAAAAAACAACAACAATTAGTAAGCAGAATCATGTATTCTTTACATCTTTCAGTCAGTTGTGTGATGGTAAAGGTGTGATATAGTGTGGATATTATTTGCAAAAGTCTTCTTATTGATTACTATCTTTTTTGGTTGATTATTATTGAGCCAAGAACTATTCTATGTTGGATTTAAGATCAGCTCTGATAAAATCAAAGTTTTAATAAATAAATCACACAGTTGCAAGGAGAGTGTTTCTAGACAAATAGTGACACCATAGAGAGAGCTCTGAGTAACAGACAGATGATTACTCAAGAGTAATCTGTTAGTTATTTCTAGCTTAGCAGCTCCATGTAAAATATGACAGATCAGGATAGAATTATTTATTTCAAGGAAGTAAACTGAAAGATCCTATTGTAGTATAAACAAGACAGAACAAAACATATAATCTCAAAGATCCTTAGATGGGAGACTAACAACTGGAAACATTTCTAAACAAATGGTGTTAGAATCTTGTTATATCTTCAGCACAAACAGCATTTGATTCATGCTTATTTCTTTTACCACCTTTCTTCTGATATGTATACAACAGAATTGAATTTATAGCTCTGAAGCCACAGTTTCTAGCTTAACTACAGTTTGAGGCCTTAATTTCTTTGCTTTTATGCTAAAATCTTCCTAGACAATATCATCAATGAATATGTTGTAATAAATAATTATAATATTATTATAATAAGATATTTATTATAATAAAATTTTATGATAGATGTTGATAGATGTTTATAGAATGTTTGCTGTGTGCAAGGCACTGTTAAGTGTTTTATAATTTTTACCTCATTTGAGCCTCACAACAATCTGGGAGGTAGGTGCTATTATTATCCCCATATTACACACAAGGAAATTCAGACAAACAGAAGACCTTTTTTATATAAATGAGAAAAATGAGCATGTGTCTGTTGATATTTCTCAGTTACTTTTGGGAAAATTAGTAGTCCTTTTTTTTTCTTCTTCCTTCTCTATCTTATTCAGATTCTTCATGAAATGATTCTTCATCATTTGGCTTAGTTTTTCTTTGGATCCTGAATGACTCAGAGTGAATGAAAATAACAATCATTTCTGCTTTGGTCACAAACCCTGAGGGTCTTCCTCTCCCAGATTTATTTATTTAGATTTTTAAAAACTGAATGAAAGAGGAAATTTTTTGCCTCAGTTGCTAGCTAGCTTTAATCATTGAATGACTGTGGCTTCAGTCAAACTGAGACATAGAGTGAATCAAATATTTGCTGACTAAGATGATTTTTGGCTTTTTCATCATCTAGTCATGGCAAAGGATTTATATCAATCAAACTTGTATATGGAATTATGTTAATATTTATGTCCTTTTTTGTATCCATATCTAAGATTTCATTAGCAGCAATTTGTTTTAAGAAGTAAGGATAAGGGGCAGCTAGGTGGCGCAGTGGATAGAGCACCAGCCCTGAAGTCAGGAGGACCTGGGTTCAAATCTGATCTCAGACACTTAACATTCCCTAGCTGTGTGACCCTGGGCAAGTCACTTAACCCCATTTGCCTCAGCAAAAAGCAAAAACAAAACAAAACAAAAAAAAGAAGTAAGGATAAAATAATTTTAATTGTAAACCATTTTTATTCTTCTATTCTTAATTTTAATCTTTGATCTAACACCTAGCTTCTTAAACTATGAGTCATGACCCCACATGAGATCTTATAACTGAATGTGGGAGTCATAAAATTATGATTTACTATCAGTAAATGTTTAATTTGTAGATCTATTTTACATATCTATATACCTAAGATCATATAAAAAATTTCTCAGATGAAAAAGTGTCATAAGTGGAAAAAATTTAAGAAGCCCTGATCTAACAAGTCTGTTATATGACTTTATGTAGATAGCTAGTACATGGATAATTTCTATATCAATAATGAAAAAATTTTTATTTGTTACATGATCAATTTAATTTCAATGTTATTTAGTGCCTACCATGCATGGCCAGTGCTTTCTTATTCTTTTCTCAAAGAAATGATTCATGATTTTTGGCAGCCAGATGGCATTGCAGATTAGATCCTGGCCTGGAAGTCAGAAAGATCTGACTATAAATCTTTCTTCAGACAATTACTAACTAGATTGTGACCCTTGGAAACTCACGTAATTTCTGTGTCTTACTTTCCTCTTCTGTAAAATGGAGATAATATTAGCATCCATCTCAGCATGAGGTAAAGAGAGATGAGAAAATTATGTAAAGTGTTTTGAAAACTTTAAAATATTATATAAAGAGCTGCTATTATTATTGCTAATAATGAGACAAGACGCTTCTCTATAGCCTACGAATCTTTGGCCTCTCTCATTTCTTTTTCCTGATCTATATTTTTAAACATATTTAGCAAGCATTTTTATGATTTAGTGTTTACATAATGCTTTAGAAATATTATTTCATTCATACCTCACCAAAACTTTGACAGGTAGGTATCTTTATTATCCTTATTTTACAGATGAGAAAATGGAGACAGACAGAAGCAAAGGAACTTAAAAAAGTAATAATAATAGTTTTTTATTTTTCAAAATACATATAAAAATGATAGTTTTCAACATTCACCCTTGCAAAACCTTGCATTCCAAATTTTTCTCCCTTCTTCCCTACCTCCCCCCTCCCCAGCAAGTAATTCAGTGTAAGTTAAACATGTACAATTCTTTAAAAAATAGCTTTTTATCTTCAAAGTATAAGCAAAGATAGTATATATGTGAAGATAGTTTTCAACATTCATCCTTGCAAAACCTTGTGCTCCAAGTTTTTCTCCCTTTTTTCCCCTTCCCTCCTCTCTAGACAGCAAGTAATTGAATATATGTTAAACATGTGCAATTCTTCTATACATACTTCCACATGCACATGAACAAGAAAAATCAGCTGGGAAAGAAAACAAAATGCAAGTAAACAACAACAAAAAGGTGAAAATGCTATGCTGTCATCCACATTCATTCCCCATAGCACTCTTTCTGGATGCAGATGGCTCTCCATCACAAGTCCATTGGAATTGACCTGAATCATCTTATTGTTGAAAAGAGCCTATGTCCATCAGAATTGATCATTACATAATTTTGTTATTGCTCTGTATGATATTCTCTTGGTTCTATTCACTTCACTTAGCATCAGTTCATATAACTCTTCAGGCCTTTCTGAAATCATCTTGTTGATCATTTCTTATAGAAAACTAATATTCCAAAGCATTTATATATCATAGATTATCCAGCCATTCTCCAACTGATGGGCATCCACTATTTCCAGTTCCTTACCACTACAAAAAGGGCTGCTACAAACATTTTTATACAACATATTTTTCTAAACATATTTCCACATTTATCATGCCACACAAAAAAACCAGATCAAAAGGGAAAAAATAAGAAAGAAAAAAACCAAGCAAACAAACAACAACCACAAAAAGGTGAAAATATTATGTTCTGATCCACATTCAGTCCCCACAGTCCTCTCAATGGATGCAGAACACTCTCTCCATCACAAGTCTATTGGAGTTGGACTGAATCATCTCATTGTTGAAAAGAGCCACATCCATCAGAATTGATCATCACATAATCTTGTTGCTGTGTACAGTGTTCTATTGGTTCTGCTCATTTCACTCAACATCAGTTCATGTGAGTCTCTCCAGACCTCTCTGAAATCATCCTGTTGATTGTTTCTTAAAGAACAATAATATTCCATAACATTTATATACTCTAATTTATTCAACCATTCTCCAACTTATGTATATCCACTCAGTTTCCAGTTACTTGTTATTGCAAAAAGAGCTGCTCGAACATTTTTGCATAGGTAGGTTTTTTTCCCTCTTTTATGATCTTTTTGGGATATAGACTTAGTATAGATACTATACTGGATTAAAGGGCATGCACAGTTTGATAGCCCTTTGGACAAAGTTCCAAATTGCTCTCCAGAATGGTTGGATCACTTTACAACTCCACCAACAATGTATTAGGGTCCAGTTTTCCCACATCCCCTTCAGTATTTGTTATTATCTTTTCCTGTCATCTCAATGTGAGAGATGTGAAGTGTTACCTCAGAGTTGTCTTAATTTCCATTTCTGTAATCAATGTTGATTTAAGATATTTTTTCATATGACTAGAGATGGCTTTAATTTTTTTTATCTGAAAATTGTCTGTATCCTTTGATCATTTATCAATTGGAGAAGACTTGAATGCTTATAAATTCGAGTCAATTATATATATTTAGAAATGAAGCTTTTATCAGAACTTTTGATGTAAAATATTCCCCCAATTTTCTGCTTCCTTTCTAATTTTCAGCTGCATTGGTTTTGCTTGTAGAAAATCTTCTTAATTTAATATAATAAATATTATTGCAAAAATATAGCATCTAAGGGTAATTTGAACTTGGTTTACTCTAGGTCAACTATGAACAGTAGGAAGGAATAAAAATATATAGATTAAGGGAAGATAGATGATATAATACAGAACTTCTTTCAGTTATTTCCATTCAAATGAAAGATTTCATTATGAATGTTCTCTTTGGTTATTTTATTTTATTTGCTTAGGCAATTGGGATTAAGTGACTTGCCCAGGGTCACACAGCTAGGAAGTGTCTGACACCAGATTTGAACTCAAGTCCTCCTGATTTCAGGGCTGGTGCTCTAACCACTGCGCCACCTAGCTGCCCCTAATACAGAACTTCTTAAGCTTTTTCTACTCACAACTCCTTTTTGCCCAAAAAATTTTTGCATGACTCCCTCCTCAAGTCTGAGCTAAGGTATTTCTAGTAGCATTGGTGCATGTGTAGTGCAAAGTGTGCATGTTGTGTACTCAGTACCAAGGCTACAGTGAAGTAACATGATGCGACTCAGGCAAACACTGCCAGAAATGCTTTGGATTCATTAAGTGTTTGATTTTGAATTAATTTTTGATTGTTGCATTCAGAAACAATCTTTTTTTTATTGTTGCCAAATTTTTCGGGATCCCCATATTCAGTTATTGGCCTCCATATTTGGGTTTAAGAGGCTCTGGCACCCAAGAGAGTGCCAGATCTGCAGCAAGGAAGACTAATCTTAATGAGTTCAAATATGAACTGTAGCTGTGTTTGTCTCAATTTCCTCATCTATAAAAAGAACCAGAGAAGTAAATGGGAAACTACTCCATTATCTCTGACAAGAAAATCCCAAATGGAGTCTTGAAGAGTTGGATGTGACTGAAAAATGCTTAAACAACAATTTTCTCACTCAAAATCCACTAGCCAACACACTATTGTCGTGATTGAGATTTTAATAAAAGGGTAAACTGAGGCATATCTCTGAATAAGATAGCATTTATTAGCAGGGGCATCATGCTGAGCAATAAATGGGCCGATGGCTTGCCTCTATTAATGACAAAGATGCTGAGCAAAAGTCTATTTCCCCTTATATAGGGTTTTGGAGAGTACAGAACAAAGAACAGAGCCAGGTAGCCATCATGGAATTAAGGGCAACATGTCTGATTACAAGGCTGAGATGCAGGGAACAACATGATTGTTTGGAAGTTGTTAGGCTAGCAATGACTTCTTTTCTCATGACTAAGAATTACTCTTTGATTCCAGGTGTGAGATAGTGGCCCAGACTTTGGAACTACAAACCTGCTATCTTTGAAGGGTTGTAAAGATATCAAACCCAATTTCCTTTCTGTTCACACACATTTCTCAAGGTTAGCAAAATTCCTTGAGGCAAGAAAACTGGATTTTCAAACTTAACTCATTACAGGGTGACTGAACTCTGAAATAAGTTCAAAGACAAAGAACCATGACTTAAGCAGTTCCAGAACAACAGGGTAAAGCCAATTAATTGCAAATAGTATCATTTTTTTTTTACAATCCTCATTTATGTTTACCTTTGCATTAAGATCACCAAGTAGCAAAGTGAATACTGCTTTAATTTGGAAGGTCTTATAAAATTCTTGGTAGAATTTCTCTACTTCATTATCAGCAAGAGATTTTGGTGCATAAACTGTAATTATTTTCATGGTTTAAAAATATTACTATAAGCACTACAATCCATGATTACCACATGTCCCACCAAATGATATTTCTTGTTACCTTTGGATGCAGGATAAAAATAGCTTCATTATATTTTATTCAATTCTTTTATTTCTTTTGGGGGTGGAGCAGCGAGGTGGTGCAGTGGATGAGCATGGGGACTGGAGTCAAAAAACGCTGGAGTCCAAATCTAGCATCTGACACTAGCTACATGATCCTGGCCAAGTCCCTTAACCCATTTCTCTCAGTTTTCTCATTTGTAAAATGGGGGAAATAATAGACCTTATCTCCCAGGGTTGTTATGAGGATCAAATGAGGTAATATTTATTAAGTATTCTGTACAAGGACCAGCTCATAGTAAGCTTTCTATTAATATTAGATTATTAATGTTATTTTCATCTCCAAGGAGAACCTGGTAACCATCCTCCCATTTCATTTTAATTCTCTTTTACCTTTAGTTTTTATTTATAAAAAGAACACCAAAATAGATAAAATTTAACCCTTGTATTGTTTAATATATCAATGTCATTGGATCTCACATTTAAAATACCAACAGCTAAATTAAAGTTTATAGACAGTCTAAAAACGGTGGTTCCTAGAGCCCATTACTCCTTTTCTAGCATGCTACCAATGTCTATTTGGAAGCAGAAAGGGATTGCATGGCATCAAGGACCATTTTGTATTTCTCTTTGGTTCATGTTAGATCATGACCAAACTATCAGTTGCTAAGACTGTAGTCTACTGATGATAAACCTCTCTGGACTTAGCTGGGTTGGTCCACAGAAAGCAGACTCTTTCCATTGCTGAGATTTTACCTAAAATCTTTCCACCACAGTAGAACAATCCAGAGCTTCTGATCTGCTGATATAACATCAGATGGAAAAACACTCATCCAGAACATTTCATTACCTGATGATGTCAGATAAATGTGATGCAAAACTGATTTTATCTTCTGAAACTGTTACACAAATCTAAATAGCTCATTTGCATCCAATAAAGAAATCTTAATAATAACTATAAAGAATGTGTAATGATTGACATTCAAGTGAATATAGAACAAATATGTTGTCTCAACTTTGACCGTTGAATTATATATTAAATAATGAAATGCTGGACCATAGCATTAGTCCTTCAGGTACATTTAATGACTATTTACTGAGCATTTAGTATATGTAAGCCACCTTACATAGCCAGGGAACCCAAAAACAAAAACAAAAACAAAAAAACCCTAAAGAACTGATTCTCCAGGAATTTTCCTTTTATTTGGACTGGGTGGTGGGGGTGGTAGAGAGGATGAAGAGAGTAATAAAGTAGGTAATAGGAATACAGATAAAAGTACAAATCTGGAGGTATTGCTAACATATTTTGAAAGATACCCTTTACTTACCTATCAGAAAAATGTAGGGGAAAAAATCTTGAAAAAATTTGAATTTCTCTCTCTGGTTTTAATGTAGGAAAGACATTTCAGAGCAAAGAAAATACAATTGCCTAACTTTATTATTGTAAATGTCAAAAGTTTGGTTGTTTATTGCTTGTGAAATTGTAAATATGAACGATCAAAAGAGTAGCTCTTTCTAGCTCAACATCAGAAATAGACGGTGTCCTTTTGTAGTTTCCAGCTTTTAAAAACTGAACTTTTGGTTCTAACTTTTGGGTTTTGGACTTTCCTTCTCTACAATGTTTTACCACTTTATAAGATGATACTTTATAAGATACTATTTGGTCTGGCTCATACTTAACAAATGCAGTTGTCATAGAAACCTCAATTGAGTAATTATAATCCACTTTGTAAGGTAATATTCTGGGGGATTGTATAATCAGGGATCATTTTGGAAAATTTCAGTTAGTTTCTGGAAAAGGAATATGGAATGAGTTGAAAGTAGCTAGGAGCTCTAATGGACTTGGTGATGAGACATAACTGCCTATCTCTTGTCTATAAAAGGCAATTGGTCCCATCCAAATTGCTCTTCTGCTTAAGGCACTCAGCATCTAAATGGAAATCTAAGCAAGGGTCTGCTTTGCAAGACCTTTCTTTTGCATTCTCTCTGTGATAAATGGTTCATCTCTAAAGTTCTGGAGAATTATGAAATTCCACACAATTTTACGATAATATGCCTCCCAAAGATCTAATTCTGTAGTTACTACTTATGATAAAGTCTCATTTTTAGCTTGCATTAGATATAGAAAACTATTACCCCTGATATAAATCCTGAAACCAATTCAATCCAATAAACATTTATTTTATACCTATGATGTGCTAGGCTCTATGTTAAGAAGTAGAGATACCTTTAATAAAAGAAAGATAGTTTCTGTTTGCTAGGAGTTGATAATCTAAAGGATTAGACAACACATGATAGGTCGGGGTACACCAAGAGTTACATGGAGATGTCTTGTGCTGTGGAATTGAAACCATCCTTCAGTGGTATTAATCAAGGCTTGGATTAGTAGCATGATGGTAAGTTTAGAAGTGGTGATGCCCCTGGAAGGGGCATCTCATTTTTCAGAGAGCAGCAGATACAAAGTGGAGTAAGCAAGGTAATAGAAATGTCAGTTAGTTGCTCTTGTAACTAAATGGCAAAGTGGAAAAAAGAAAAATAAAATTCATAGACGACCTTTTCATAACTAAATTTTAAGGTTTGTAAAGCACTTTATCTCATATACTTTATTTCATTTAATTTTCATAGCAGTCTTGGAAGACAGGTACTATTATTATTTCCATTATTTCCATTTTACGGATCAGGAAACTGAACCTGAGAGTTGCAATTTGCTTGGAACAGCATAGCAGAGGCAGGACTTAAAAACAGTTCTAATGTTTTACAAACAATTATCAGTGTAATGATCCACAACAAACCCTAAAATTTTAAAGTACAAACTTTAATACACACTATACATTCCCTACACCAAAGATATGGCAATTCTGAACAATAAAAATGATTCCAAACCTATGTTTTGTTAAGTAGGGCCCAGGAATATTTCCTGCAGAGATCTAGAACCAGTTTGGGTCCATTTTCTATTGCTCATAAGCCACCATTTTGCCTCCAAGTCTTGGATAGCCAGAGTTACACATATGCAACATCACCTTATACCCAACTTTTAAAACTTTAAGTTGCAACCCTATATAGGGTGTTTTAACTTAGAATGAATCTATGATTTATTATCAATAAATGTCTGATTTGTATATCTATTTTATATACCTATATAGCTGGGGTTATAAAAAATTTCTCAGTCAAAAAGAGATCATGAGTGGAAAAAATTTAAGAAGTCCTGATCTAATGCTAAAAGTTATTACTCAAAAGAGAAATGATAGAAGAATAACAAGGAAGTTAACATAAGCAGTAAACACTTTTATTTTATTTTAAATTTTATTTTACTTTTTTAGGTTATACTTGTCCATTTATTTTTTTACATATCTCTATACGGGTCAGGTTAGGAAAGAAAAATTAGAACAAAAAGGAAAAATCATGGGAAAGAAAAGAACAAAACAAAAGATGAAAATAATGTGTTTTAATCCACATTCAGTCTCCATAGGTCTCTCTCTGGATACTCCTGATGTTTTCCACCCAAAGTTTATTGGGATTGTCTTAGATCACAGAATTGCCAAGAAGAACCAAATCTATCACAGTTGATCATCACACAATCTTCTTGTTGCTGTGTAGAATATTTTCCTGGTTCTGTTCACTTTATCTTCTTCAGTTCCTGTAAATCTTTCCAGGCTTTTCTAAAATCAGCCTGTTCATTATTTTTTCATAGAACAATAATATGCCATTATTTACACATACCATAACTTATTCAACTTATTCTCCAATTTATGGGCATCTACTAATTTTCCAATTCTTTGCCACCACAAAAAGAGAGCAGCAAACATTTTTACCATTCATTTCCCTTCATATCGCTTCTCAATCATTATAGATGAAGTCTTAAGTTCAGTTTCTCCCAATCCTGTGCCATTAAATCAAGTGGAGAAAAAGTAAAAAGAATGTTAATGTTCCAGATAGAGTTTGTTCCATGCAATGCAATATTTGGCAACTGAGTGACTCAGTAAATAAAGGGCTGGGATTAGAGTCAGGAACACTTGAATTCAAATCTGGCCCCAGATATTTATTAGTTGTATAAACCTGAGTGAGACTCTTATCCCTATTTGCTTCCATTGCTTCATTTGTAAAATGAGCTGGAGAAGAAAATGGCAAATCACTCCATTTATCTTTGCTTAGAAAACCTCAAAGGAGTTCATGCAGTTGAAAACAATTGGAACAACAGAGAATACTCAAGTAAGTCCTTGCTTTGGTGACGTAAGATGTTGTTTTCAAGGAGGATCATAATGATTTTCCTAATGCTCTTCAAAAATATGGTTGGTGCTTTACAGGTGAAGGTGGCTCCACAGAGAGCTAGAAGTTCCATCAAGTCTGAGACACACAGGAGTAGTAGCCATTGTGTCTTCTTGGGGGGTTCCTACTTATTGGACTCACCTGAGTCCCAAATCATCCATCTAGGAAGAGTTTTAATTTTATCAACTAAAGCTATGTTGCACCTATGTGACATTCACACCTTACCCTAAACCAATTCCCGTACTACCATGCTTAACAGTTGAAATCAGATAAAGATTGGAAGAGAGACACCTTGATGGATGGGACGCCATCATTTCTCACAATGAACTAGTTTCAATGCCAGTTTACTGGCTCAGGTGTGAAGCCTCAAAATGGCTATCAAAGAGCTAGCTTGCTAAAGTATGAAAGTCTAGTGCTGTCATGAGCTGAGGATGGCACTTCAAAGGATTGTAGAAATGGTATCCAACAGCTGGTATAGGCAGGAGCATGACTTATTACCTCTCAACCTCTTCTACTTTAGTTCACATCCTTGACTTTTCTCCAAATCCTTAGAGACATAACCTCCTGAGTTTTCACATAGAATTCTGGGGGATGTAGTTCTAAAGAGAACATGATACCATTCCTGACCAGAGAAACAATTGCATTTGCTTTTAATTAGAATTGAATCCTTATGATTGCATTTATTTTCACTTCATCCCTCAATCTACAAGTCTTTTAATCATTTTGGGCAAGAATGAATTTTTGTTATAGTCTTTGTGGGGGAATTGGTTTGCAAGGTAAAAATTCTTTAGATTAATGCCTCATCTTCCCATAATTTATTTGGTTTGTAAGCCTACATGTTCATATTTTTTTAAAGCAAGGTAAACCTGAAAATAATTCATCCATCTTTAGTGTAGAGCGAAAGAAGTCAAAAAAATCTCTATGTTGATAAGTCTTGATAGGGAGGGGAGGTGGGCAGCTTGGTAGACCATGACCAGTTGATATGTGAGAACAGAAATCCTCTCTCTAAGGTTGGTGGGATGAAGGTAGTGCCAGCATAGCCCTCAAGTGAGGATTGTCCAACTGTTTTTGACTGACACTTGACTGCCTTCATCTTGTTTTCTTTTATAAAGTTCTGCTAAAAAAATTTGTGCCACTGAATCATAGGATTCATATAACTAGAATGGATCTTTGTAATCATCTAATCTCATACCTATATTTTACACACAAGAAAATGAAGCCAAGACTGAGAATTGAATTAAGCAAATAGGGTCAACACTGGTACTAGAACCAAAAGGTCTGTCCCAGGTATCTGTCTCTTTAGACCAAGTTGACATCTGAAAAAGGAGGATTCAATTAACCTTCTGTGGCCTTTTGAAATAATAATGCCTAGGAGAGAAAATTTGAGAGGAATACTTCCCTGTTTTAATACAAACAAATGGTATTGTTTTATCCATTGAAGCTGTTGACAACTTGTCCCCCACAGCTCCTTTATGTTTGAATCTGACTGTTGGAATTGATAGTTGTGTATGTCTGGTCACAGTTTTTAAAAACCCTGTAATCTTTCTCTTAGTAAAAAGGAGATTGTCATAGTTTTTAACCAGAAAGCACTTTTCAAAGTAGATAATTTTCCTTCAAAAGCAAATCTTTTTTTTTTTTATCCTTGGGAGATTGGCTCACTTAAAAAACACTGCAGCTGTCCTCAGTTCTCTCTTCCCTCTTGCACCCGAGTGTTCGTGCTGCATTTCATACATTGAGAAAGATGGAGGGAGATGGCAAAGAGAAAAAGAAAATATGAACATTTGGCAATTGAAAATTTTTTAAAAAGGCAATTGGATTTACTAAAAGAGGAGCAGAACTGAGGCTGTAAAGGCAGGAACTTGTTTGATGTCTCCCCAAATCCCCTGCAAATAATGTCAAAACAATGACTCAAAATGAATTCTGAAATTACAGAACAACAAAAGGATGAAGTGAAGTAATTTTCTAACTCATGACAACTTAAAAGGTCAGTGGGAAAGGTCTATCTCAATGGGATGAGAGAGGAATGCAGCTCAATGCAGGCAATACCCTGGCAAGCTAGCACAGATCTTGGGAGTGACTGAATTGACAGCAGTGGCTTCTGGAACTCTCAGTCCACAAATGGTAAAGGACTCAGGCAACTCAGAAGGATATTAAATGGGACTCCTTGCTGTCACTGGGAACAAGACACTGTTGGATTGCCTATAACTGGTTCTGAGTCAGAGTTTCAGGGCAAGAAGGAAGGGGTTAGGATCATGGTCATAGTTCTAGGGCAATAAAGAGTGCTTTTAATTATTCACAGAGCAGCACAGTCCAGGAGGCAAGTGACAACATCTTTTCTTAGATGATAACACCTTAGAAGAACTAAAAATTTAGAGACCCTCATAACTAACTCTGAAAACAATAACAGGAAAAATTTGATGCTTAAGACAATACTCCTTCCAGTCCAAGAACAGAATCCAACTTTAACATAAAGATAAAAACTAAAACATAGACTGGAAGAGTGAGCCAAAAACAGATACAGAATTTGACTATAGATACCAAGGTGGCAGGAAAGAGCAAATCACAAATTCAGAAAAGGACAAGGTCAAAATAGCTACATCCAAAGCCTCAAAGAAAAATATGAATTGGTCTCAGGCCTAAAATGAATTCCTGGAAGAACTCAAAAGGGATTTTAAAACTCAAATAAGAGAGATACAGAAAAACTTTACAAAAGAAATGAGAGTAGTGTAAGAAAATCATGAAACAAGTCAACAGCTTGGTAAAGAAGGCAAAAAAATTCTGAAGAAAATAACACTTCTAAAAATAGAATGGGCAAAATATTAAAGGAGATATAAGAATCCACTGAAGAGAAGAATTGATTAAAAAGCAGAATTGGTCCAAAAAAAAGAGATGTGCAAAATTTTACTGAGAACTTCTTAAAAAATAGAATTGGATAAATGGAAGTTAATGACTCCAAGAAACAATCAAAAGAATTAAAAAATAGGAGAAAATGTGAAATATCTCATTGAAAAACAACTAACCTAAAAAATAAATCAAGGAGAAAAAATTTAATTACTGAACTACTTAAAAGCTATGAAAAAGCAGAGCATAAATATCTTATTTCAAGATATTATCAAGAGCAATTGCTCTGATATTCTAGAACCAGAGGGTAAAGTAGAAATGGAAAAAATTCACCAATCATTCCCTAACCAGAGTCCCAAATAAAAACTCCCAGAAATAATAGAGCCAAATTCCAGAGCTCCTGAATCAGGGAGAAAATATTTCAAGAAAAAAGTAAGAAATAAATATTGTAAAGCCATAGTCAGAATAACACAAGATTTGTCAGTTTCTACATTGAAGGATTGGAGGACTTAAAATATATTTGGAGGGTAAAAGAAGTACAACCAAGAATCCCCTACCCAGCAAAACTGAGAATACTCCCTTCAGGAGAAAAAAAAATCATTCAATAAAACAGAAGACTTTCAAGCATTCCAGATGAAAAGTCTACAGATGAATAGAAAAGTTGACTTTTAAATACAAGATTCAAGATAGCAAAAAAAAAAAAAAAAAAAAAAAATAGGTAAATAGGAAAGGAAAATCATAGGGGATTCAATAAGGCTAAACTGTTTACTACATAAGAAGATGATACTTATAATGGGAAGATGGTAGTTATAACTCCTAAGAACTTTCTCATTATTAGGGCAGTTAGAAGGATACATGAGAGAGGACATGCGTATGAGTTGATTGTGATGGGATGATATCCCCCCCAAAAAAAATTAAGGAGAAAGAGGAATGCATATGAGAAGGAGGAAAGAGATAAAATGTGGTCAATGGGGGCCTTTACAATGCAAAAAAGATGAAGGATGGTGATGGTGAACAATGCTTAAAATTTACCCTCTTTGATATTGTTTCAAAGAAGGAATAACATACTTAGTTGGATATAGAAATCTATTTTACCCCAAAAGAAAGAAGCAGGAGAGAAGGTTAAAAGAAGTGGGGGGTTGATAAAAGAGAGGACAGATTGCAGAAGGCAACCTTAGAAGCAAACCACTCTTGAGGAGAGGCAAGATGAAAGAAGAGAGAATAGAATGAATAGGAAAAAAAAGAGTAGGATAGAAGGAAATACAAGTAATCATCAATGTGAAGATGAATGAAATGATCTCACCCCAAGCCAGAAATGACTAGCAGAATGGATTAAAAACTAGAATCCCACAATATATTATTTACATTAACTATACTGAAGCAGATAAATCAATACACACAGAGACATACACACAGATATATATACACACACGTACAGACACATAGAGACAGAGAAAGAAACAGAGTAAAGGTAAGGGGCTGGAGCAGAATCTATTAAACTTCAGCTGAAGTCAAAAAAACAAAACAAAACAAAACAAAACACCTCACCAGGGGTAGCAATAGTAATCTCAGACAAAGCAAAAACAAAAATAAATATATTCAAAAGAGATAAGCAGAAAAATTACATTTTGCTAAAAAGTACCATCAATAATGAAATAATATTAGCACCCAACATATATGCATCAAATGTTATAGCATCCAAATTCTTAAAAGAAAAATTAAATGGCTTATAGCAAGAAATAGACAGTAAAACTATACTGGTAGGGGACCCAAATTTTCCTCCTTCAGAATTAGATAAATATAAACAAAAAATAAAAAGAAAGAAGTTAGGAAGATGAATACAATTTTAGGGGAAAATTAGATATGATTTAATTAGGTATTAATTATACTACATAGATTTTGGAGAAAATAGAATGGGAAAAGAAAAGAATATTCCTTTTTCTCATAGCCACAACAGTTACACAAAAACTAACAGTTTGTTAAGGCTTTACATCCTCACAAGCAAATTCAGAAAAAGCAGAAACATTAAATACATGCTTTTCAGAATATAATGCAATAAAAATTACATTTAATAAAGAGCTATGGAAATGTAGATTAAAAAATTAATTGAAAACTAAGCAATAGAGAATGAATATATCAAAAACCAAACCATAGAAATTATCAATAGTTTCATTAAAGAGAATGATAATGAAGCAACATACAAAAATTTATGGGATGCAATCAAAGCAGTAATAGCTGAAAATTTATATTTCTAAATGCTTACATAATTAAAATAGAGAAAGAGCAGATCAATGAATTGGGTGTTCAACTAAAAAAACTAGAATAAGAACAAACTTACAAATTCCCAATTAAACACCAAATTGGAAATCCTGAAAATCAAAAGAGAGATTAACAAGACTGAACCTAAGAAAATCATTGAATTAATAATTAAAACTTGAAGCTTGTTTTTATGAGAACCCTTCCCCCCAAACAAAACAAATAAACCATTGGTTAATTTGATTTTAAAAAAAAAAGAAGAAAAATAAATTACCAGTAACAAAAATGAAAAGGATAAATTATGAAAAGGAAATTAAGTCAATTATTAAGAACTATTTTGCCCAATTACTTGCTAATAAATCTAAAAACTTAAGTAAAATGAATATTTGTGAAAACAAATTCTTTAGATTATCAAAAAAGGAAATAGAATACCTAAATCACCCTATCTTAGAAAAAGAAATAAAACAAGCTATAATGAACTCCCTTAAAAAAAATTTCCAGGATTGGATGGATTCAAAAGTGAATTTAACTGAAAACAGTTAAATAATTACAATCCTTCCTCGCTCCCTTCCTTTCTTTCTTTTTCCCTCTCTTCTTTCCCTCCTTCCCTCCTTCCTTCTCTTTCCTTCCTTCCCTCCCTTCTTCCTTTTTTCTCTCCTTCCTTCTCTTTCCTTCCTTCCTTCCTTCCTTCCTTCCTTCCTTCCTTCCTTCCTTCCTTCCTTTCTCCCTCCCTCCCTCCATCCTTCTTTTCCTTCCTTCCTTCCTCCTTGTCTTTCCTTCCTCAGGCTATAGTTTGTTGACCCTACTCTTTCCAAATAATAAACATTTCCGTCTATTTAGCTTTTATTGAGTGAGTTGTTAGCCTTACTTCTTTTGAATAATCCTGTCTGATGAAGGAGGCCTTACAATGCTTTCCAGCTTAATTTTATCAATACAATATTATCTGCAAAGAGGAGCATCTGGACATTTCCTTATCAATAGAGAATTCTTCCATTTAGACCTTGTTTAAGTTGGATTTTGATTATTAGATCACACTGGATAGAGCTATCCCACTAGTTATATGTATCAAAGAATCTTGTATGATCTTAACATAAATTTAAAAGATTCTTTGTTGAAAGAGTCTCCTGTCATTTAACAGTCTAAGTGGAAGGGTTTTTTTGTTTTTGTTTTTATTGTTTAAGGAATATCTGCCCCGCGTAAAAAATAAAGAGAAATATTCCCCTTAATAATTTTTTAGCTGTTTCCTCTATCCAGATGACTTCTGTAGCCTAGCCTTGAACTTTCAAAGCTTATTTTTTTTTCCTTTTAATACATTAAACTTGCACTGCAATATTGACTTCCATCTACTCTATTGCTAAAACTACTTTAATCTTGATCTCTTCCAACCTACCTAGTATCTTTCTTCCCACCCAAACTGGTGTCTACTGAAAAGAAATGAAGACTCTAAAATTTGATAAGGAGACTTATCAAACTCGGAATAAGGCACCTCCTTGAATGAAAGAAACTTTCTCAAGAAGTCTATGAAACTAGGCCTAAGTCACGTCATCCCTATTCCCAGAGGTCTGCAGAGCAGGAAGATCAGGTCTTGGGCCCAGGTAATAGGAAGTCACATGATCTAAAGGTCAGTGACAGGAAGTGACGTGACCCACAGAAAGCAGACAACATTGGTGACCATTGGTCAATGAGGGTTACTTCCTTTTAGTCTATCCAATGAAAAGGCTTGGGTCTTTTGCTAAACAGCTTTACTGCTTCTGGCTTGTCTGGTTGACACATATTGGGAGCTGAAATGTCTCCCAGGTGTGCTAGGCCTCAATAAATGCTTTTTCTTTGTGCCTGAAGATATCTCTGATTAGTTAATTTGGGGAAGGGGCTTCTAGCACCTGTCCCCCACATCTTTACCCAGCCCACAAAAATAAACTTGAAATAAGACTGCAACATGTACTGTAATTAGTCCGGACCAGGAGCTTTCTTTTAATATGTATTCCTATCCTGCCTGATTGCTCAGCTTCCATTTCTGTTTCTGCTATGTCTCAGGCAGTCTCTACTTTAAAATGTTCTATTTAATTCAGGTAATTGGGTTGATGGGACTTGGAAAAGAATCTTCTTTATAAACAGTGTCTTTTGGAACTTTCAGTAGATCCAGGGCAATGGTAGTGATGAGGTGTATGTAGCTCCTAGGGAGAAGGTAGTAATTTCTTAAAAACCCTAAAATCTTGGGAGTGCCACAAACAGGGCTGGCTGTCAAAGAACACTTTATTGGTCACTAAGCCCTAGAATTCAATGAGGGGAGCTGCTCCATTTCTACTCTATATTCTTCAAGAAGTCATAGAATTCAGTAATGGGGGCACCCCCCCCCCATTCTCAATTATAAGATTAGCATATCAGTGACTTCAACCTCATCTTTGTTTCTCTTTCCCATAAAATTATCTTCTTGCTTCTGGCTCTTTGCTAGCCTGCTGTCAAGTAGCAAAATAAATCTTTGCCCCTTAACTTGGAGACAAATTGAGTCTGTGAATTCTTTCACCATATCTGCCACACTGACCTGGGGACCCTAACATTGTTGGAGTGTCTTCCACCTCAACAGTAGGACACTTTACATGACCTGTAGATAAGGTTTAAAGGCACTGTAGAAACCCAAGTCTTCATTTTAACATATTGCTATGTTAACTTCCTCCTTATGCTAACATATAAATTAAACTTTAGGGCAAAAATGATGCTAATGTAATAAAATGATTTTTCTTTATTCTTAACAATTTGGATCCTATGAGGAATTGTAAGGATGACAAATGAAGTAAAAACTTTCTTTGTATAAAGTATATTGATCTTTTTTAAGCTATCAGAGTATTATTTGATAAGCATTTCTAATGTAATGCCGGAGAAACTGAGGCAAAGCAGAGATTAGTTTTTAATCTTTTTAATGTGGAGAGTTTAGGCTAGCTAACTCAATTGAACTCATGTTCAAAAATCATTCGGTACTGAGGAACTGAAGCTAGGCCCTTTCATAGGGTTTTAGCTAAACAGGATACATAACTTGAGTATACAATCTTACAGGGGAAACAAAGACAGATGGGGGAAGGGGGGCGAGGATACTGGGTAAGCAGACAAACCATAATTCCAGGAATGGATCATAACTTAATCCTGATAGGAGAAGGGTCAAGATGAGGAGACAGCAAGGTGAGGGACACTCAAAAGGAGGAGGAATTATCCCAGCAAGGATTGAAATAAGGCACCTGGAGTTTTATGACTCAATGGTATTTCAAGGCTTCTTTTCTGACTCAATTCTCCTAGTCCTAATGGCAAGGAAAAAGGGGGGGGAGTTAATAATAATTTTATTCAAGGTGTAGCAATTCAGGGCATAACACTAAGATCTAAAGTAATATCCTGGGATCCTAAAAGGATTTCTCAGTGTTTTACATATAGGAAATCTCTGTCTTCTGACTCTAAACTCATAAAATTCTTAGTTACTCAGGTTTTTCTAGAAGAATCTAGTTTTTGCCCCTTTTCTGCCTTTCTAGCTATTGAGGGAACAATATAGTGTGCACCCTCTGGAATCAGGAGTAAAAGAAAACTATAAATACACACAAACACACACACACATACACACACACATTTCTGGGGACTGGGTGACACAAATTCTTCTCTCTTTACCTATTTATAATATTTACCATTTATAAAGTGCTTTAAGGTTTGCAAGATTTTATACATCATCTCATTTGCATAAACATACAAAGACAGAGCTAGCCTTGGACAAAATTGCAAAAGAGAAAGTTTCAAAGCTTAATCTTCCCCCCCCCTCCCAACTGTCTTTGTCCTCTTAAAGAAACTAAAAACTTTGTTCTTCAGACAAAAATCCTCTCCTCTCTCAATCTTAAAATTTGCATTTAATGAGAATGTAAATCCAACGTCTTAAAGATGTTTATCTCTGTTATAGTAATGGCTTTGCTAGCTATTCCCATGGTGATGATTCATCCATAAGACAGCATAAAAGATCAAGCAAAGATGTATGAGAAAGATACATGTATGAAAGATGTATGACCCAGAGAAAGCTATGGGTCATTCAGAATATGATTTTGGTACCCACATTGAACTTGGATTGCTCTGACTGCAGGGCTGGCACTCTAGACTTTCTATAATCTAACTACCCCAAGGGCAGTTCTTTAAAAATAGAAAATTGTTAGCAATAATAAGCACTCCACTGACTTCCCTAAACTAAATTGAAAGGTTGTGAAAAGTGAGGGAAAGTCAGCCAATAGCCTTTGGTCAGTCCAAACAAATAAAACACAGATAAAAATCTGAAAATGCTAAAATTAAAAAATATATATTCCCAAAGTTACAATTTCGGTTAACCTTGAGCAATATAAGACTAGGAAGGAAGGAAGCAAAGTTGAGCTTTACTTTAGTGACTCACCATTTCCTCCTTCTGCATGCAGGCCACATTTCAGGCTAAATTATCTATCTTTTAAGAAAAACCAAAAATTCAGGACTAAGATCAGAATTGGAACTACCCCTCCCCCCACCCCAAGACATGATTATATTTTCACTTAAGCAACCTGACAGGTCTGGGTGTTGAGGTTCAGAAGGGACCCCAAATGGTTGGGGATCGCAAACTGATGTCAGGAGGTGTCTCAAAAGAATTGGCAGGCTTGAACCCATCTCCAAGTCAAGGGGTACAGTTTATGGTAAATTGTAACACCAATTGAAGCTGGCTAAGTTCCAAAAAAAAAAAAATTAGCAAAGAACCTGAAACAAGAAGACAAATTTATAGGAGAAAGAGAGATCAGATGTTTTTATGTCACTAATATGCTAATTTTATGATTTAGAGGTAAAATTGAGGAGTAGTTTTAGAGGTAGGATTGAAGAGTGGTTTGATATGCACCTCATTATTGTCTCAGAAATGTTCTATTTAATTCAGGTAATTGGGTTGATGGGACTTGGACAAGGATCTTCTTTATAAACAGTCTTTTGGAACTTTCAGTAGATCAGATTGTTGTCTGATAGCACTGTTTGTGGAACTACAGCACTCCCAAGCCAGGTGGCTTTAGGATTGCTGCCACATCTCCCCTAGAGACTGCACCCCATCATTGGGACTTAGTTTAAAAATGGAGCAATGGGCATAGAATCCAGGTGTCTGGATAGGAGGAGGAGGACAATGAGGGAGTAGTGGGAGGAAAAGATGCATGAATGCTAGAGAAAGTGTGAACCCAAAGAAACTAGTTTCTTAGAGATATAAAGGAACTGGGTCTGGGATTATGCTCTGACCAAGATGAGCATCAGAAGCAACTAGGTGGTTCAGTGTTGTGAGAAATGAATGGACATTTATTTGGTTTCTATAGTTATGAAAATTAAATTGAAGAAATAAAACACATTAGAAAATTGAATTGATTGAAAACTGATTATTAAAGAATAATCAGGAATGGAAGTTTAGATTTGAATGGGAGCAAGGACTGGCTATGTGATAAGAAAAGAAGTTTCCCTCTTGGACAAGGAAGGATTGGAAGAGTGGAGACATGATCAACTGCACGAACTCAAAAGAATTGTTCTGGTCACATTATGCTTAAATTACATACCTAAAGTAGTAATTTGGAAAGGATCCAGATTAGTCAAGATTCAGAAGAAAGAAGCAGGGATAACTAAACCCCATAACAAGGTTTGACCTGGCTTTTGTAGGTGTGTTTTCGTTCTACGGAATTGAGGTACATCCCTTCTTTCCCGTATTCATCAGTGAGTGAGTGGAGTTCTTGGTAAGATATTTTGTTTTTTACAATGTTTTAGACTTGGAATCCATAAGAACCAAGGTTGAATTTTGCCTCAGCTTTGCTATTCTGGGAAAATCACTTAATCTTTTGCAGTCCCACTTTCATCTGTAAAATAAGTATAATAATAGCAACTACCTTGGATAGGATTGTTATAAGGATCAAATAAGATTGTTGTTTGTTATTCATCTTTCATTCTCAAAGAGGATCAATGACATGAGGAGGGTGATGTCTTGACTTGCAAGTTAATTGGATTTAAGTGAAGCAGAACTCTACAAAGTCATCTGATGCACTCTCTCCTCCAGAGTTATTGGAGATCACTGGCAAGACATGGGTGGGGATGACTGGCAGTGGCCCTAGATGCAATGGGATACCTATCAAGTGAGATAATGTACATTAGGCATTTTTTTAATAAAGCTTTTTATTTTCAAAACATATGCACGGAAAATTTGACAATACTGACCCTTGCATAGCTTTGTGTTTCAGATTTTCTCATTTTCTCCCCCATCCCCTCTCCTACATGGCAAGCAATTCAATATATGTTAAACATGTTAAAATAAATGTTAAATCCAATATGTATAAACATATTTATGCAATTCTCTTGCTGCACAAGAGAAATCAGATGAAAAAAAGTAAATGAGTAAGAAAACAAAATGCAAGCGAACAACAACAAAAAGAGTGAGAATGCTATGTTGTGATCCACCCTCAGTTCCCACAATCCTCTCTCTGGGTGTAGATGGCTCTCTTTATCACAAAATCATTGTAACTGGCATCAGTCATCTCATTGTTGGAAAGAATCATGTTCATCAGAATTCATTGTCGTATAATATTGATGTTGTTGTTTACAATGATCTGGTTCTGCTCATTTCACTCAGCATCAGTTCATGCAAGTCTCTCCAGGCCTCTCTGAAATCGTCCTGCTGGTCGTTTCTTACAGAATAATAATATTCCATAACATTCATATACCATAATTTATTCAGCCACTCTCCAATTGATGGGCATCCATTCAGTTCCCAGTTTCTAGCCACTACACAAAGGGCTGCCACAAACATTCTTGCACATGTGGGTCCCTTTCTCTCCTTTAAAATCTCTTTGGTATATAAGCCCAATAGAAACACTGCTGGGTTAAAGGGTATGCACAGTTTGATAACTTTTTGAGCATAGTTCCAAATTGCTCTCCAGAATGGTTGGATCTGTTCACAGTTCCACCAATAATGCATTAGTGCCCCAGTTTTCCCACATCCCTTCCAACATTCTTCCTTGTTTTTTCCTGTCATTTTAGCCAATCTGACAGTGTGTAGTGGTATCTCAGAGTTGTCTTAATTTGCATTTCTCTGATCAATAGTGATTTAGAGCACCTTCTCATATGATTAGAAATAGTTTTAATTTCTTCATCTGGCAATTGTCTGTTCATATCCTTTGACCATTTATTAATTGGAGAATGGTTTGGATTCAATAAAGTTGAGTCAATTCTCTATATATTTTAGAAATGAAGCCTTTATCAGAATTCTTAAATGTAAAAATTATTTCCCAATTTATTGTTTCCCTTCTGATCTTGTCTGCATTAATTTTGTTTGTACAAAAACTTTTTAACTTAATATTATCACAATTATCTATCTGGTGTTAAATTATAAGTTCCAGTTCTTTGGACACAAATTCTTTCCTTCTCCACAGATATGAGAAGTAAACTATCCTACGTTCCTCTAATTTCCTTATAATATCACTCTTTATGTCTAAATCATGAACTCATTTAGATTTTATTTTGGTTATGTAGTGTTAGGTATGGGTCAAACTCTAATTTCTTCCATACTAGTTTCCAATTTTCCCAGCAGTTTTTGTCAAATAGTGACTTCTCCCAAAAGCTGGGGTCTTTGGGTTTGTCAAACACTAGATTGCTATAGTTATTGCCTATTTTGTCCTGTGATCCTAACCTATTCCATCGATCAACTACTGTATTTCTTAGTCAGTACCAAATGGTTTTGATGACCACTGCTTTATAATATAGTTTTAGGTTTGGCATAGCTAGGCCACCTGCATTAACTTTTTTTTTTCATTAATTCCCTTGAAATTCTTGACCTTTGGTTCTTCCAGATGAACTTTGTTACTGTTTTTTCTAGATCTGTAAAGTAATTTCTTGGTAGTTTGATTGGTATGGTACTAAATAAGTAGATTAATTTAGGTAGTATTGTCATTTTTATTATGTTTACTCAGCCTACCTATGAGCACTTGATATTTTTCCAACTGATTAGGTCTGACTTTATTTGTGTAGAAAGTGTTTTGGAGTTGTATTTGTATAGTTTCTGACTTTCCCTTGGCAGACAGATTCCTAAATATTTTATGCTATTGACAATTATTTTGAATGAAATTTCTTTTTGTATTTCTTGCTGCTGGACTTTGTTGGTAATATACAAAAATGCTGATGATTTATGGAGATTTATTGGTATCCTGCAACTTTGCTAAAGTTGTGAATTGTTTCTAGTAGTTTTTTAGTTGATTCTCTAGGTTTCTCTAAGTATACCATCACATCATCTGCAAAGAATGATGATAATTTGGTTTCCTCATGACCTACTCTAATTCCTTTAATCTCTTTTTCTTCTTTTATTGCCAAAGCTAGCATTTCTAAAATAATATTGAATAATAATAATGGTGATAGTGGGCAGCCTTGTTTCACTCCTAATCTTATTAGGAATGGTTCTAGTTTGTCCCCATTACCTATGATGCTTGCTGATGGTTTTAAATAGATGCTACTGATCATTTAAAGGAAAAGTCCATTTATTCCTATACTCTCTAATGTTTTTAATAGGAATGGGTATTGGATTTTATCGAATGCTTTTTCTGCATCTATTGAGATAATCATATGCTTTTTGTTAGTTTGGTTATTGATATAGTTGATATTGCTGAAAGTTTTCCTAATATTGAACTAACCCTACATTCCTAGTATAAATCCTTTTTGGTTATAGTGTTTTATCCTGGGGATGGCTTTCTGTAATCTCATTGCTAATATCTTATTTAAGATTTTTGCATCAATATTCATTAGGAAAACTGGTCTATAATTTTTTTCTCTGTTTTCACCCTACCTGGTTGAGCTATCAGCACCATATTTATCATAAAAGGAATTTGTTAGGACTCCTTCTTTCCCTATTTTTTTCAAATATTTTATATAACATTGGAATTAATTGTTCTTTGAATGTTTGGTAGAATTCACATATAAATCCATCTGGCCCTGGAGATTTTTTCTTAGGGAGTTGTTTAATAGCTTGTTCTATTTCTTTTTCTAAAATGGGACTATTTAAATTATTTATTTCCTCTTCTGTTAACCTGGGTAATCTATATTTTTGTAGATATTCCTCCATTTCATTTAGATTATCAAATTTATTGGCATATAGTTGGGCAAAATAACTCCTAATTATTGCTCTAATTTCCTCTTCATTGGTGCAAAGTTCTCCCTTATCATTTTTGAGACTAACAATTTGATTTTCTTCTTTCCTTTTTCTAATCAAATTAACTAAAGGCTTATCTATTTTGTTGGTTTTTTCATAAAACCACCTCTTAGTTTTATTTATTAATTCAACAATTTTCTTATTTTCAATTTTATTAATCTCCCCTTTTATTTTCAGAATTTCCAATTTGGTATTTAATTGAGGTTTTTTGATTTCTTCTTTTTCTAGCTTTTTTAGTTGCTAGCCCAATTCATTAATCTTCTCTTTCTCTATTTTATGCAAGTAAGCATCTAGAGATATAAAATTACCCCTTATAACCACTTTGGCCGAAGTGCACAAATTTTGGTATGTTGTCTCATTATTGTCATTGTCTTTGATGAAATTATTGGTTGTGTCTATGATTTGCTGTTTCATCCATTCATTCTTTAGGATTAGATTATTTAATTTCCAATTAACTTTTGGTATTTCTGCATTTGATTTTGAGGTTTTTAAGCCCTAACACATGGTCAATTTTTGTATAAATTCCATGAACCCCTGAGGAAAAAAAAAACTCCTTTCTGTATCCATTCAATTTTCTCTAAAGATCTATGATACCTAACTTTTCTAACATTTTATTTACCTCCTTAACTTCTTTCTTATTTATTTTGTGGTTTGATTTATCTTGTTCTGAGAGAGGGAGGTTGAGATCCCCCACAATTATAGTTTTGCTGTCTATTTCTTCTTGCCTCTCTCTAAACTTTTCCTCTAGGAATTTCCCTACTATACCAATTGGTGCATATATGTTTAGTATTGATATTGCTTTATTATCTATGGTACTTTTTAGTAAAATATAGTTTCTACCTTATCTCTTTTAGTTAGATCTATCTTTGCTTTTACTTGATCAGGATTGCTACCACTGCTTTTTTCTGTTCACCTGAAGCATAATAGATTCTGCTCCAGCCTTTTACTTCACTCTGTATGTATCACTGTGCTTTAAATGTGTTTCTTGTAAACAACATATTGTAGGATTCTGGTTTTTAATCCAGTCTACTATTTGCTTTCATTTTATGGAAGAGTTCTTCCCATTCACATTAACAGTTAAAATAACTAATTATGTATTTTCTGCCATCTTATTTATCCTGACTTAGGCTTCTGTCTTTCCTTTCCCCCTCTCCCCCTTTCCAGTATTTTGCTTTTAATGACCACCTCCCTCTAACAGTCCTCCCCCCTTTAAAACCCCTCCCTCTTTTTTACACCTTTTCCCTAATACTTCTATTTTCCCTTCTATTAGTCTTTCCCTTTCTTTTCCTCCTTTCCCTCCCACTTCTCTATAAGGTGAGACAAGTTTCTCTGTGAAACCAAATATGTCTGATATTCTCTCTTAGAGTCATATCTGATGAGAGTAAGATTCACACAGTGCTCATCCCCCTGCCTTCTTTCTCTCAATTATAATAGGTTTTCTTTGCCTCTTTGTGAGATGTAATTTCTTTTATTTTTACTTCCTTTTTCCAGGACAATCCCCTTTTCACCTCTAGTTTCTTTTTCATATCATCATAATAAAATCAAATTATACCTGCATTCTCTAAGTATACCCATAGCAGAAATGCAGTTCTCAAGAGTTCTTTCCTTTTTACCTTTTTATGCTTCTCTTGGGTTCTGTGTTTGGAGATCAAATTTTTTGTTCAGTTCTGGTCTTTTCATTAGAAATAGGTGAAATTCACCTATATCATTGAATGTCCATCTTACTCCCTGGAAGATAATGCTCATTCTAACTGGATAGCTTATTCTTGCCTGTAATCTGAGTTCCTTTGCCTTTCAGAATATCAGATTCCAGGCCCTTTGAATCTTTAAGGTGGAAGCTGCTAGGTCTTGGGTAATTCTAATTGTGGCTCTTTGGTATTTAAATGGTTTCTTTCTGGCTGCTTGCAATATCTTTTCCTTGGTGCAATAATTCTGAAATTTAGCCTCGATATTCTTTGGGGATTTAATTTTGGGGTCTCTTTTAGGAGGTGATGGGTGAATTCTTTCAATGCCTATTTTATCTTCTGATTCTAAAATATCAGGGCAGTTTACTTTTATGATTTCCTATAAGATAATGTCTAGGTTCTTTTTCTTCATCATGGCTTTTAGGAAGTCCAATAATTAGATTGTCTCTCCTACATCTATTTTCCAGGTCAGATGTTTTTCATAAGAAATATTTCATATTTTCTTCTATTTTTTCATTTTTTTGTTTCTGTTTGACTGATTCTTGAAGTCTTATTGAGTCATTCACTTCCATTTGTTCAATTCTAATTTTTAGTGTATTATTTTCTTCAGTTACCTTTTTTTAGCTCCTTTTGTAATTGACCAATTGAATTTTTTTGTTCATTGCATTCTTTTTCCATTTCACAAATTTTGTTTTTCAGTGAATTGGTGTCTTTTTCATATCTCTTTTTTGTAGGATCATAAGGCATTTTGTAAAACTTAAAGAGCTGTGTGATGGTTACTATTGTTTTTATTATATCAAAAGAGATACTGTTTCCCTGGTACTTAGGATGTATTAGAGAAAGATCCACTTTGGACTAGAGGAAGAAGTTAGATCAGACTAGGAAGGGAAGGGAAGACAGCCTTTTTGGGTAGCTAAGATGGAAGAGGACAACTTTGATTTGAGTGGGTTAGGCTTGGTGCCTAAATAGAGGAATGAAAAATTAAGAGAGGAAGAAATTCTCCAAACTGGACCCAAATTCCCAAATTTTCCCTTCCCCCCTTCCTTTCTTCTCATCTCTGTCTCTGTCTCTTTCTGTGTATACATATATATATGTATATAATTTTAAACATTTTAAAGACCATTGACCTCAAAATGTGGTGTTAATTCTCTTCTTAGAGAGAGACAGTTAAAAAAATAAGTGAAGAACATCTTTTTAAGGCTAACCCCCCAGAAATGATCCCAAGTCCTTGATATGTGGTAGTAGAGAGGAAGTATTGGGCCTAGCATTTTGCCATAGAAGTTATATTCCCTAACTTCTATTACAATTATCTCTCTGGGTTCAGAAGGGAAACTCAGCTTCTCTAAGATTTCAAGCCTGAAAGGCTTGGCAAATCTGTCAACAAGTGAGTGTTGATAAGTGACAATTACAAGATTTTAGATTTAGGATTGGAAGTAACTTAAAGAGGCCAACTAGTCCAACCCTGTCATTTTACAGATGAATAAAGTGAGTCCTAAAGAAGTTAAATAATGTGCTCAAAGTGGGACAAGTAGTAAGTGGCAGAGTTGAGATTTGAACACAACTCCAGAACTTTTTCCACTATACTCAGGCTAATTATGGAACTCCATGTATTATCATAATAGCTAATATTTATGTAGTATTTAAGATATGATTTCTAAAAAGTTATCTCATTATATACTCCTATTAATCCTGGGAGGGAGATGTTATTATCACCCCAATTTTACAGATGGGGAAACTGAGGCAGATAGTTTAAATGATTTGCCTAGGGTTAGCTATGAAGAATCTGAGGAAGGATTTGAACTTTAGTTTTCCTGATGCTAGTTCCAACAGTCTAGCCACTGTACCACCTATTCATTTTTTGGACCTAAATAGTCAGCTGAAGTTATAAAACATCAGTCCCTTGCTTTTTTTCTTTTTTCAAATCTTGTGAATTTCACAAAGGCAGACCTTCCCCATTGAATACCTTGCTAAAGGTTATTAATATAAGCTTCATTCTTTAAATGGGAGCTTACCTGCTACCAACTGGCTACCTCATTTAACACTTGCATTTCTCAATCAATAAATAAAAATCATACCAAGACAAGAAAGTGATTTTTCCTTATGACCACAGGGCCACATTTCACTTGCAAACCAAGTTTCTGACAGAAGCAATATTTATATAGTATTTTTACAGCTATGAAACCCAAGTCAATAAAAGAAAGCAGTAACTTGGGATGATGATGATGATGATGAGAAATATAATTTCCACTGGGATTGGAATTTGTCATATCTCTCTTTTTTTTCCCAAATGGATCTACCTGACTAATTAAATATGATTCTGATTAATATTATGCTTTATTTGCCTTCCTGAATATACTGATGAGTGGAGGAGGAATGCCAAGAAGCATTATGGGAAACAAATTTGAGATGAACAATGCTTAGATTTAACTAAAGATTTAGTGTTCTCGGGAACAAACATTTGTAGAGTGCCCTCTATAGGCCAGGCACTGTCCTAAGTGCTTTATAAATATTATCTCAGTTAATCTGCAGAAGTGACTGAAAATGGAGCATATTTGGACATCTGTTTTCTTAAGGACTTTTGTTTTTCATTCACTCATTAAATGCTCTATAGCCAAAGCAAAGCAAGATTAGACTCCTTGAAGGCAAGTCCTATAATATAGTAGGTGCCTGTAGTTGTTATTCATTCATTTTAGTCATTTCTGACTCTTCATGACCCTAGTTGAGGTTTTCTTGGCAAAGATACTGGAGCACTTTACAGTTTCCTTATCCAGATCATTTTATAGATGAAGAAACTGAGGCAAACAAGGCTAAGTGACTTGCCCAAGGTCACATAGCTAGTAAGTGTCTGATGCCAGATTTGAACTCAGGTCTTCCAGTATGGAGAACTCTAGTCTCCATACTTCCAGATTCCAGACTTCCTGACTTTATCTACTTTGCCCCCTAGATACCTTATTAGATGCTTAATAACTATTTATAGACTGATTAAAATGACTTCTTTCCTTGTCTTTGCAAATTATAAGGAGATGATTGTATCATATGGAAAATACACACATAACATGGTATAGCTCTTTGTTTCCTATATGCATCTAAAAGATCCCATATTTTCAGATTTCACTTATAATCACTCAGTAAGAAGGAGGACAAAATTATAACAATGGCTGAGTGATTTTAAATCAAGATGACTTAAAAATTGAAATGTTTTTTGATTTTTTTGGGTTTGTTTTTTACTTCATATTTATTTCCTAATATATCTCTATCTTTCCATTCCCAGGAAGTCATCCCTCATAATGGAAAGGGAAAAAAATAAAGAGAAAAAAAGACATCTCAGTAAAGTAACCAACATATCAACTGAATTTCAGTATTCAGCACATTTTCCAATGTGTATGTGTGTGTGTGAGAGAGAGACAAAGACAGAGAGAGAGAGACACACACACACACACACCACACACACACACACACACACACAGAGAGAGAGAGAGAGAGAGAGAGA
>JAJPUD010001919.1:142041-219548 GCA_023553655.1 Myrmecobius fasciatus
CTTGGTTCTGCTCATTTCACTTTATTTAAGATCATATATCTCTTCCTAGGATTCTGTATTTTTCATATTTATTGTTTCTTGTAACACAGCAGTATTCCATTATGTTGTCAATATATAGATACAGACACATGCTTTTTATGTGCTTGGATCACCAAAAATGGAAATACCTAAGTAAGAGATGTCAGAAACTTGCATTCTACTCTCT
Organism: Myrmecobius fasciatus; assembly: GCA_023553655.1. Taxonomy (NCBI): domain Eukaryota; kingdom Metazoa; phylum Chordata; class Mammalia; order Dasyuromorphia; family Myrmecobiidae; genus Myrmecobius; species Myrmecobius fasciatus. The sequence continues at coordinate 142,247 of JAJPUD010001919.1, forward strand.
CCTTGCCACAGGAATGAGAACAGACTTTTTTTTTCCACTGGCTACATCTTTGATATGACCAAACTAGGATAGTCTCCCTTTCTTTCCAGTTGCATCCAAAAACGGTAAAGGTCAGTGTTCTTGAACAGTTTGGGAAATATAAGTTTGTTAAGGAAAAAAACACTTTCTTCTATTCCCCTTTTAGGTCCTTTGGCCTTGAGAAATGAACCTGAGGTTTTATTCTGGTCAATTTCACCTGTCCTTTTTAGTTCCAGTGTAATTCCTGGACCTGCAATCAAGCCCACAGTGACCTTGGATACAGGATTCTAGGTCATATGATGCTACCAATCTAGCAGGGAAGGCCTGAGAAGTCAGTCTATCTGGGATTCTGTCCCAAAATGCGACTTTGGGACTGTGTTACATATGAACTGAGCCAAATTGTGACTGGGAGAAAGGGGGGGATTATGCCTACAAAGTGTTTGGGGGGATGTTTGTATATTTATTCTTATTACACCTTTGAAGTAAATATTCATTTGTAAAAACTAATCTGACTTGATAACTAAATGGAATTGGGTGCTAGGTTCCCCTAAAATTGGAGAAATAAGATGGTGGGAACTGGGATGAATGACAGAGAGATTAGACAGTGCCTGCTGCTCCAGTTCTTGTAACAGTACCAGAAAACCCTGAGGGAAGGGTGAAATGTAACCACCTGGCTTTCAGGCCTGGGAAATCAGGGTAGTCACTGTTTTACACACACACACACACACACACACACACACACACACACACACACACACTCCCTCCCCCAACTATCTATATGTGTACAATATACACAAGCACATATGAATATGCACACAATATGTCCACACATGTATTTTTGCAACCCAGGTATAGCCTATCTGTGTGTTTCTATATACATATGTGTGCATTTATATATTTATACCTACATACACAGGTATTCATACACATACACACATACACAATTTGTTTGGCTGTTTCAAATTAATGGGCACCTATTGTTTCCAGTACTTAAAATATGATAACAAATATTTTGGTATAGACTTTTCTTTCTATTTTTTTCCTCTGCACATAAATAAGGCTCAATTTATTTTTTTCTCTTTTCTTAGCCATCTGTCCTCTGGTCTCAGTTAACCCTCAGTGTATAAACTGTAATTTTATTTTCTATGAGAATATAACTTTGCTTTAGGCATTGAAATATACCTTGCTAGCTTGGCTTCCATGCAAGTTTCATTTGGAAAATAAACACTGTGCTTAATAGTCTAATTCAAATATCAAGGATGCAGATCTAACTGAATAATGACAGAAAGATGTCCTTGATAACATCCTGCATTTGTTTGCTTTATACCCTGTAATATTGAGCTTATAAAGTGCTATCTAATATACTTAAGCTTCTGTGTAAATCACAATAATTATCTAGAGCCAAGACCTTTCCACTGGATTGTTAAGGCAGTTGTAATCCAAATTAGTTTCAGGTTTCCATTAATCTTTTCACCTATAACCTACACAGGATGGCTGATTTACAGAAAAACACTAGGTTGCAAATATTTACATTTTTTAAAAAAAGGAAACAAACATTCATAAAGACAGTGATTCTCTAGTTTGATATAGATCAAGCAACTATTTTACCATATTACATGAACAAATCTTTAATGAAACTACAGCCCTGGGCTTTTGCTCCTTGTTTTACTTTTACCTGCCTCTATTTTCTTCTTTTAGTTATATTCCTAGGCATGGAATGTTCTTTCTCTTCATTTCCATCAACTGAAATCTTACCCAGCCTTCAAGACCCAGCTCAAACTCAATTTTCTTCCTAATCCAGGCCTCCTCCTTTTCTCTCCTCTCCCCAAATAAACTCCTTTAGGTGGAAATAATTATTCCTCCCTTCAGAGAAAGACTTTGTTCTTTCTCATGCAATTATCAGGTTCCTAATATATCAGTGAGTTCTTTCACGATGTGCTTATGTGTCCTATTTATCATTGTTATTTCCACTGGGATGCAGCACAGTGCTTTGTACATAATATATATTTGATAAATGTTGAATGAAAACATATTCCTGATGGAAGCTAGATTGAATGTTAGAAGTCTTCCTTTTACCCACAGGCATCTTTCCACTCTTAGCTCTAGTTGAAGTACATGAATGTTTAGCTTTAAAACTTGAAATCTCAGAGCCCTGGATGTTTTCAAACCACACAAATTTCTTAAGAGAACATTTGGTTCAGGGTTGTGGTTATTTTTAAAAATTATGTATATATATTATTTTAAACAATTTTTAAAGCATTTTTTTAAAAGTTTTGAGTTCCAAATTCGATTCCTCTCTCCTCTGCTCCCATCGTGAGACAGTAAGCAATCATATATAGGTTATATATGTGCAATCATGTAAAACAGTTCCATATTAGTTATTGTGTATAAGACTCAAATAAAAGAAAAATGATAAAAATGAAAAATAGCAGGTTTCAGTAAGTATTCAAACAATACTAGTTCTTTCTCTGGAGGCAGATAGTATGCTTCATCATTAGTCCTTTGAGATTGTGTTAGATCATAACATTGCAGAGAATTGCTAAGTCATTTACAATTCTTCATTGTATAATATTGTTACTTGTGCACAATATTCTGATTCTTTTCATTTCACTATGTATCAGTTCATGCAAATATATCCAGGTTTTTCTGAACTTATCCTGGTATGTCATTTCTTAAAGCAAAATACTATTCCATCACTATCAAATACTGCAATTTGCTTAACTGTTCCTCCATTGATTTCAATTTCTGATTCTCTGCTGGTTTGTGGTTATTTTAAAAAACATTTTTATCACTAACCTTTTAAATTTTAAAATGCTCTTTTGAGTAAGTTATATTTCTAGGTTGATGGTAAGCTAAATTATAAGTAGCATTTGATGTCTCATTTTTTTCCCCATCAAAAGTAGCAGAGAGTTAAAAAAACCAAACAAAACCCTAGCAATATAAAGGGAATAATATAGAGATTACACCATTTTACTTTTAATCTTTCATAGAATATTTTACAATTTTGATGATTTTCCCATATAATATTTTAGGTTCAAGAATAGTACTATAGTTCCTAATTTGAGAGACACAGGTTGTTAAATAATTTATTGAGGATATTGAAATTTCTGCTGACTAGTTCAGGTGCCCCCATTGTTTCTAGTCTGGCTTGTCTTCCAGGGCAATGTTAATTGGTCTTCTGGGAGGGGCAACCCCCAGTCTGCAGCATGTGCTTTGATCATATCCATACCTGTTGTTCAGCATATAGCCATATGTGCTTTCATGGCATACCCTTTATTTCTAATCTTGTTTCTTATGATGATACAATGGGGGAGGAGCTAGGATACAATGGCCCATACTGTTTTGGAAACATCCATCAGGATTGTCTTGCTCTTATTACAAAAATTATAAAAACACCTAGTGGTTTGAATTTCATTGCTTGGCTGCATGTAATGTGCTTTTGACTTGTATGCTACAAAAAACTCTACCTGAGTTTACTTCATTAACGAGGGCAAAGGCCAGAACAAAGGGGCAAGATATTGTCTAAACCAAATGAAGTCTAAGTCTGATAAATCTCTAGTTTGGAATGTGTAGATGGCAGCCCTCTGGAGCAGCCTTCATTCAGAAAGCTAAACTCCACACAAAGTATTCCCCAAAAGGCTAGAAGATTTCACTTAGGACTTTGGTGATAATATCTCTGCTCCTTTGTTGCTTTATTTGGCTTGCTGTGTTGTACTGGTGCCTGGTTTGGTCTAGTGGACACCAGCCCTTCTTGTCTTGAACATACAGAGGTCCTATTAGGAAAGTAGCTGTTGAGAGGAGACCAGGGAAACATGGAGCAGCTAATCTATAACTCATTAAATGATTGTTTAACAGGGAAACTAGAAGAGAGGTGACAAACAGGTTGTATAGAGGCAGCAAATACTCCTTAGTGTGACCAGAACCAGGCTAAAATATAATTGGGAAACACTTAACAAATAAAAATACAATAAAACATAAATAATGTAAATATGTAATTTTCTAAGTCAGTATGAAGCACATATGGTTTAGCACTCTGTTTCTATATGAGTTTGACACCACTGTGTGACACTATTGTGAGAAAGGGTGCTTCATGAAAAGTTTGAACATATTTGTTGTTTTAATATCTACCCTGACTTCTAAGACCTGAAAACCAGGTGAGTTACATTTCACCCTTTCCTCAGGATTTTCTGGTGCTGTTACAGGAACTGGAGTAGTAAGCATTGTCTAATCTCTCTGTCATTCATAATATCTGTAAATTTAAAAAAATTGTTGTTTTAATGTAATTGATTTTCATTGTAATTCTTTGTATTTTATTTTATATATATTTAAATAAATAAGCTTAAATATCATATACCTCTTCTGAGAAGGGGTCCAGATTCTTGACTGTCAAAATGTTTTAGACCCCATAGTCTAGAAGAAGGCAAATTTCCTGTAATCCACAAAATTTTTACTACTGATTGCTTTTACTTCTTGAAATAATAAACTTTTAAAATGTACGCTGTCTTCTTTCTTCTATATTTCCAACCATTCTACACTCTTCTTTTTTTCAGCTTCCAGTTTCCACCCTTCTTAAGTTCCTTAGAGCCCTAAAATTATGACTGGAGGTGGTAGAATGATCCAAATATTTCAATTATTTTATTGCCTATAGCATAGTTTAATTCAATAAACATTTTTTAGCCACCTACTATGTGCTAGGCACTGAATAAGAGACTGGGAATATAATACATAGTTAGAGAGCCCCTTTTCCTTAAAAAGCTTATATCCATTCCACTGAACAGTGGACCAGAAAGACTCTAATTTCCCTTCAAGAGAACAATTAGGTCTAGCAAACATTTATAAGATGGTTATTTTATGCAAAACTGTGTTCTTTTAACTGCTAAGTTTATAGTTTGGATGTGGTATATAGTATAATTTCTAGTATGAATGACAATTCTCTGGACTAACCCTGATTCACAAAGTTAAGTTCCACATAAAGTAACTGTACAATACGTTATATGATAGGAGAATTTGTGAAAGAAAAAGTTAAGTGTCAGAGATAAAGAGAAGTAAAAGCAACCCTTTTCATATTTGAGTGGATCATATTGTATCTACTAAAAGCAAAGAGAACCTGGACAGCTCATTTCTATATAAAAAGACTAGAAAAGTATCTGAATGTCCAGAAAATACAATGAACTTACCTGTAGGATATTAGATTGCCTTGGTACTTTTTCCTAATCCCTATTCATCAGTATAGACCAACAGAAGATCCTTAGAACTTAAGAAACAAAACAAAACAAAAACTGAGAACCCTCAATCCCAGATGATTGATTCTATTGGACTAATGAGAATCACTTGGATTATGGCTTTGCCAGTAGAGATAAAGATTTGGAAAATACACTGAGAATTCACTAAGAGTTAGGATAAGATCTTTCATGAGTGGAACTAAGGTGACCCAATCATGCAATCAACAGGAAGAAATGTAGAAAGCAACAGCACCAATCTCCCCATACTTGCTTTCTCATCTCCTGCCTAGGAGTAGTGAACCTCAGTGTAAAGGCTGGCTGAGAGTCTCTGATCTTTCTGAAAAATTAAAATATTAATCTAGTCTAGGATTGCAGTTGAACCCAAAACTAAACTAAACCCGAAGGAGTTGATAGAGATGTCTTGTTCTATGAGGAGAAGCCAAGTTGAACACAAGAAGGGATGACAAGAATCTTACAATTCATAGATTTGAAAGAAAGGCACAAAGGAGCAGACACATTCCAGAAAGACACAGATATAGGATGCTTGAAACACAATTGAGGAAATCGAGATACAACCCAGATAGACACAGGTATAGAAAGGTAGTCACTCAAGGGAGGAAGCAGGAGGGAAGAGAGATGACTTGAAAGAAGCACAAGCACTGGCAGCTCATCTGAAGTACAACACCTGTAGGGATGCTGTAGCAAAGGTGAGCCATAGGAAGAAAGAAAGGACTTCTAGGTCCTGAAGTGCCAGAAGTTGTGAATTGTCTTTGCCATATATCTATCCTGCATATATGCATCTTGCTATAATACTCACATGGAGGCTGTGTGAATTTGTGGGATAGTATGCCATAGACTTATGGGGAAATGACATTTGTGGCTAATGTTTTTACTATGTCATCTTAGCAAATGCTTTTACTGAAAGCTAATTGCATCTAATAGTTAATTGGAAACATTTAAATGGGGGTGGATGAGTTATAGCTTTAGCACTAGCCACCTATAGCACAAGGGTACCTTGAGGACCTGAAATAAGCAGTCAGCTTCTGGGGATGTAATATGTAAATATGAGGGAAGTTAAGGGGAATAATGCAGAAGTGGGATGCTAAAATAATATATCATTAATTGCCAAAGTAATGCTATAGATTATATAAATAAAGAAAGAAAATTCATCCAGGGGTCCCTTGCAAAATATGGATACTGTAAATCTTGTAACATGGTCCAAAACATGGCAACACATACATGTTTTCCTCTTCTGAGATTGACAACCAATAGATTTATTTTTGCTAAAGTGAGAGGGACTAAAAATAGTGATAGTATATACAAAAAAGTAAATATGATCATTCAAAGAAAGCCTAGTACCAATAAATCAAACACTTACCCAATATAAAAATGTTTGCTTTCTCAAGATAATTGGTTGTAGAGACAGCAGGTCAGTGAAAAAAGAAGAGAATCTTAGAAGGAGGTGGGGTCAAGGAAGGTAGAGCCCATTCCCAAAGATTTCAATAGTCTCAATAAGCCAAACCAAGTTAATAAGCATTTATTAAGCTCTTACTATGAGCTAGGCATTGTGTTTAGCTCTTAACATGTAAAGCACTCCTTTTAAAAAGTCTGTTTTGCTAGGACAGAAGAAATTATTCTAAGCCTTTTTCTTTACAGAAAGAGTGATTTTCTTAGGTCTTTTTTATCTTTAAAAGCTGAGAGATCAATGTCTTTCTTGCCTCCCACAATTCCCATTCTGTGTTTTTAAAATTACAGCGAAATATATATTTTAGAACACTTACATTAAAATATAGTTGATCCTTGGGGTTTCTTTGCCATTTCAAGTTGCGGAAGCAGACTGAAGACTAAGGAGAAAAAAAAGGCTGAAAAGAAAAAGAAAGAAAAAAATCTCTTTGGCATTCCTCACAGACACAGTCTGGCTTCAGTGGAATTGCTAGCTATTCAACTATACACAAATAAAACCAGTGTATGAAGAAGAAGAGCAGGACTCACAGCAGGGATGCAACACTATTTGTTCTATGTGTAGAGAATGATTTCAAAATATAGACTGCATTCTTTGGCCTTTTTACAAATGAAACCACTATAAATGTCATTTCATTCTTTGGGAAACTTATTTATTTTATTAAAGCATTTTTATTTCTAAAACAAATGCATGGGTAATTTTTCAACATTGACCCTTGCAAAACTTTCTGTTCCAAATTTTTCTCTTCTTCCCCCCATCTTCTCCCCTAGATGGCAGGTAGTCCAATACATATTAAATATGTTAAAATATATGTTAAATCCAATATATGTATACATATTTATACAGTTATCTTGCTGCACAAGAAAAATTGGATCTAGAAAGAAAAATACCTGAGAAGGAAAACAAAATGCAAGCAAACATCAACAGAAAACATGAAAATGCTATGTTGTGGTCCATACTCAGTTCCCGCAGGGCTCTCTCTGGGTGTATATGGCTTTCTTCATCACTGAACAATTGAAAGTGGTTTGAATCATCTCATTATTGAAGAGAGCCACGTCCTTCAGAATTGATCATTGTATAGTCTTGTCGCTGGGTATAATGATCTCCTGGTTCTGCTCATTTCACTGAGCATCAATTCATGTTAAGTCTCTCCAGGCCTCTCTGAAATCATCCTGTTGATCATTTTTTTCAAAACAATAATATTCCATAATATACATATACCATAATTTATTCAGCCACTCTCCAACTGATGGGCATCCATTCAGTTTCTAGCCACTACAAAAAGGGCTGCCACAAACATTCTTGCACATGTGGGTCCCTTTCCTTCCTTTAAGATCTCTTTGGGATATAAGCCTAGTAGAAACACTGCTGGGTCAAAGGGTATGCACAGTTTGATTACTTTTTGAGCATAGTTCCAAATTGCTCTCCAGAATGGTTGGATCTGTTCACAGTTCCACCAACAATGTATCAGTGTCTCTGGGAAACTTTTAGCTCTGTTTTTCAGGGCTAAATTCATGTCCTGGAGAAACAGGAAATAGCCCTGACTGTGAGACCCAGAGGAAATAGGGCCCAGGATACTCTGTATTCCAACTTGGGATGAGCTACTTACTGAGTTGTAGTTTAAGAAATTTTGTGGAAATCTCTCCCTGCTTTAATTTCCCATTGGCCAGATAAGGAAATTGATTACTAAGGTTAATGAGTGGGAAATCTGTTGTTTTTGCATTTTACAGTAGTGTTCATGGAAGGGGGTGGGGACAAAAAGGGGAAATGACCCAAAGTTCATTCATATCCACAGAAAGATATCCAAGTATTCTATAATATTACTTTAAGTTAAAGTTGTTCAGGAAACTAGATGGAGAGGAAGACCTGAGTTTGAAATCTGCCTTAGACATTTACAGAGAATAGGCAAGTCACTTAACGTTGTTGCCCTCAGTTTCCTTATCTATAAAATGACCTGGAGAAAAAAAGTGGTAAACTACTCCAGTATCTTTGCCAAGAAAATCCCAAATGGGATCACAAAGAGTTGGGCAGGACCGAAGTAACTGAACAATGATAAAATGTTTATAGTACTTGAAGATTTTACAAAGAGCTTTACAACTATTATTTCATATGATCTTTACAACTTTACTGGGAGGTAGATGCTATTATTATCTCCAATTTTTTTAGATTAAAAAAGCCCATCTTGGGGCAGCTAGGTGGCGCAGTGGTTAGAGCACCAGCCCTGAAGTCAGGAGGACCTGAGTTCAAATCTGGTCTCAGACACTTCCTAGCTGTGTGACCCTGAGCAAGTCACTTAACCCCAATTGCCTCAGCAAAAAGCAAAAAAAAAAAAAAAAAAAAAAAAAAAAAAAAAAAAAAAAAAAGCCCATCTCTATCTCATCATTATTCTTCCAAAAATGTGCTACCCAGAGGAGATATTCAGGAAAAAGTTGTATGATTTCTTAACAAGTATGTTAGAGAGGAAAGTTCTTGGACCAAAAAGCCTCTGAAGTTCCACCCAATTCTTAGATGCTGCAATTCAGTGATGTTTATTGAAATCCCTCATCAATAAATGTGGCATGCCTCCTTACTAGGCTCATGGTCGATTCCCCAAAATTCTCAAGTATATCCTTTTTCTGTCTAGGTGGTATAGTATTCTCTAATGTCAATGTAGCTTCTATTTCTATATCTGTTAATTTACATCCAAATACTTGTCACCATATTTTCTTCTATAGAATCAGAGAATAAGAGGTAAAGGGGACTTTAATAGTTATCTAAGCCAGTGGTGTCAAACTCAAATAAAAATGATCCATAATGAATTAGAAAAACACAAATTAGCATTATCTATGTTGTATTTTAATTTGTTTTGTTAAATATTTCCCAATCATATTTTCATCTGGTTGGTGGAAGTATGGGGTCGCATGTCACTGAGGGCACATTTGATGCCTCTGGTTGTCCAGTTCTCTCATTTTATCTGTGAGAAACTGAATTTATAGAGAGAAAGTGATATGCTCCAAACCATATCCAGATAATAAGTAGCAGAACCAGAATTCAATGTCCCCAAACATTATTTTCAGATGCATGTCCCCAAATGTTAGAACCAGTGTGTTTTACATTATAATAGCCTATTTCAAGTATAACTAATATAGCACTTATCCCATATGCTGTCTTTAGGGGTTCCTTCGTTCTGTAAGTCTAATCTATCACGTGGATTTCAAGGAATTATGCTCATTATTTTTACCTTCCTTTGTCAAAAGGATGCCAAAGGAGGATAGCTGGCTAAATTCTCTCCTACCTTCTCTGTTTCTCTTCCCTATAACTCATCTAGAATGGTGAAATATGTGTAAATACTATGTGACTTGGTGACTGGGACTTTTTGGGCCCCTAAGTGGCATAGTAGATAAAATAATGGAGGTAGAGATAGGAAAATCTGAGTTCAAATCCAGACTCAGATACTCACAAGCTATGTGACCCTAGGCAGTTCACTTAACCTTTGCACCCTTAGTTTTTTTCATCTATAAGATGCAATTAATAATAATACTCTCAAGGTTGATGTGAAAATCAAGAGAGTATTTGTAAAGCATTTTTTGTCTCAATGTGCTATATAAATACCAGCTATTATTATCTTGAGAGGATCATAGGATAGATATTTTGGCTCAAAGGGTCTTTATCTATCATCTAATCCAACTACCACATTTTACAGATGAGGAAACTAAGGTTCAGTGATGAAATGACCAGCTAGCATCACACAGATAGCTTGCCCTAGCATAGCATAGTTTGGAATATATTGGAGCCAGTTTAAACCAGTTAGTGAGAACCTTCTTTTAAATTTTTACTGTGAGCATTTGCGCCTTAGAAAAACTGGCAAACACTGCAAACCAAGATTTGAATTATTGAATTGTTGATTAATTGATGCTTAAGAAAGTGGTGGAGGCTGCACAAAGAAAATCAATGTGGTCAAGATTAGAAGGGAAGCAGAAAACTGGGAAAATGTTTTTTACAGCCAGTGTTTCTAATAAAGACCTCATTTTTAAAATATATAGAAAACTGATTCAAATTTATAAGAATACAAGGTATTCCCCAATTGATAAATGATCAAAGGATATGAGACAATTTTCAGATGAAGAAATTAAGGCCATGTCTAGTCATAAGGAAAAATGTTCTAAATCACTGCTGATTAGAGAAATGAAAATTAAGACAACTCTGAGGTACCACTGCATACCTCTCATATTGACTAAAATGACAGGAAAAGATAATGATGAATTTTGAGAGGATATGGGAAAACTGGGACACTAATACATTGTTGGTGGAATTGTGAACTGATCCAACCATTCTGAAGAGCACTTTGGAACTATGCCCAAAAGGCTATAAAATTATGCATGTTCTTTGATTCCCTCAGTGTCTCTACTGTACCTGTCTGTATTCCAAAGAGATCAAAAAAGAGGGAAAAGGACCCAAATGTACAAAAATATTTGTAGCAGCTCTTTTTGAAGTGTCAAGAAACTGGAAATTGAGTGGATATTCATCAGTTGATTGAATAAGTTATGATATTAATGTGATGGAGTTTTATTGTTCTATAAGAAATGATGAGCAGGCTGATTTCAGAAAGGTCTGGAGAGACTTTCATGAACTGATGCTAAGTGAAGTGAGCAGAATCAAGAGAACACTGTACACAGCAACAAGATTATATGATGATCAATTCTGATGAATGTGGATCTTTTCAACAGTGAGATGATTCAAGGCAATTCCAATAGACTTGGGATAAAAAGTGCCATCCACATTCATAGAGAGAACTATAAAGACTTAGTATGGATCAAAGCATAGTCTTTTCACCTTTTTGTTACTGTTGTTCATTTGCTTGTTTTTTCCATTTCTCATGGTTTTGTTTTTCCTTTGTGATCTGATTTTGTGTGTGTGTGCAGCATGATAAATATGGAAATATGTTTAGAAGAATTGCACGTGCTTAACCTATTATCAGATTGCTTGCTATGTTGGGGATGGGAAAAGGGGAAGGAGAGGGAGAAACATTTGGAGCACAAGGTTTTGCAAAGGTGAACATTGAAAATTATCTTTGCATGTATTTGGAAAAATAAAATACTATTAAGATTAAAAAAAAGTGATGGAGAAAATGTTAATAATGCAGATTAAACTTAAAATTATATCTCATATACATTTCTTCTCCCTTCCCCCTCTAGAAAGCTGATTGTTAAAGATGTACCAAAATTCCCTTGACTTGAACCCAAGTTTTCTGACTCCAAGCCTTCATGCCCACACATTTGTACATTTTACAGAGATAATTAACTTTGATTTTTCACGTAACCTATTTTTCATTGCAGATTTATATTCCTATTAATGTGTGGTTCAAGCCATCAATAAATTAATGCCTCCTTTAAAGAGACAGTGGATGGTTGGAATGGGAGGCAGCCCAGGAGTAACTTGTCACAAGGGAAATCAGTTTGGGATTTAAAATTTTCCTTGGAAAAATTATTAGAGTGAGCAATCAGTCTGTGGATTGGCTAGCACTATTGCTGATTTCTCTAGCACTGGCTCCCTGGGTCCCAAGAGGTGTTTTTATGCATGGATTGGAAGGACAGGTCTCTACTCCAAAGGCTTTGTCTCCCCAGCAACCAAACTCCTCCATCTCTGCAGTCTGATGAGGAAGGTATTAAGTACCAGTTAGACTGACAGCCCACTTTCCCCGGGAGCATACAGTGTATCTTAGTGACCATTTAGTTTCAGTGATACTTTGCTTCATTCCCAGAGTTTTGCTTTTAATAGTCACAGGATAAAGAGGCTAGTAAAAATTTAAAATATCAGAGGCTATTTGAAATAGTACTGGTGTTGGAGCTAGGACCTGGTTCAAAGTAACTCTGATACTTACTATAAACATATTTCTTGGGGTTCTGAGCTTCAGTTTGCTTATTTGTAAAATGGGGGAATAATGCTTGAAATTCTTTCTGACCAGGTTGTTGTGAATGAGGTTCTTTGCCAGTCAATCAACAAGCATTTACTCAGAGCACTATATTAAATTCTGAGGATAAAAAGAAAGGAAAAAAATTAAACAAAACATGGTTTCTAACCTTTGGGAACTCACATCCTATTGGGGGAGATACTTATATGAACTATATATGATGTAAATGAAGTAATTTTGAAAAGAGGGCATTAACAATTGGTGAGATGGGTGGAATCTAGAAAGGTTTCCTGTAAATGGTAGAATTTGAGTTGAACCTTATAGAATGTCAGAGAATCCAGTTGAAAGGAGGAAGAACATTTTTGGCATGGGAGAGATAGACAGTAAAAATGCCCAGAGCTGAAAATTAGAATTCTGTTCTGGATGAGGGAGAACACCAAGAAGATGACTTTCCTGTAGAGTACTTGGAAAGGAGTAAAAAGTAAGAAGACTGGAAAGGTAGAAAGGAATCAGGTTGTGAAGGGCTTTAAAAGCCAAAGAAAGAAATAATAAGAGTTCATTCTGTGAGGAGAAAACATGGTTTACTTAAGGAAATATCTTTGTCAATTGAGAGGAAGATAGATTGGAGTATAGAGAGAACTGATGTGAAGAGATCAAGGAGAAGGCCATTTGGCAAAACAATGTACTATAGAAATGAATGAGAAGAGCATTTAAGTCAGACGGTCTAGTTTCAAATCCTACTTCTGGTATTTTCTACCACAATTTTGGTTTGTGAATTGAGCAGAATCAAGAGAACATTGTACACAGGGACACAATATTGTTTTAGGAACAACTTTGAGCAAATAAATAATTTTGACTATTATAAATACCCAAATTAACTACAAAGGATATATGAAAGAAGAGGCTATCTGTATCCAGAGAAAGAACTGATAAGTAGAAGTATGTATATAGAAGTATAGAATGGTATTATATACATATATATATATGTATATATATACATATATTTGGGGGTAATTGTAGCCATCTCTAGGGTGGGGGACAATCATAGAAGGGAAGGAAGAAAAAATAATAAAAAAGAATTGTACATGCCAAATTTATTATATATTTAAAAGGAATAGCAAGTTAATAATAGATTTGTAGTTTTATGTACAATCATCTTTTTATCTATTATATACTACATTATGGAAATGCTTGTTTTATTTCTTAAGTTCAAAATCAAATGAATTACATTTAAAAAAAATCCCTGGGACTCAGTTCCTTTATCTGTGAAATTAAAGGGTTAGAGTAGATGGTTTCCAAGTTTTCTTGCATTAATTCTATAATATGACCTTTTTAATATGCTTCTTTTAGTGTGAATGAATGAGATATAACATGACATAGAGATAACAGGTTGGCTTTGGAATCCAGAACCCTGGGCTCAAACCCTGCTTCTGACACTCAAGAGCTGTACAACCATGGTCAACTCATTTTACTAACCAGTGTCTTTGGCCAGGGCTTCTTAAACTTTTCCCACTCATGACCCCTTTTTGCCTGAGAAATTTTTCTATGAAATCAGGCACATAGGTATATAAAATAAAGATGCAAATGAAATATTTGTTGATAATGAATCATCATTTTGCAATTCCCACATTGAGTTACAAGATCCCATATTTGATTATAAACCAGTTTAAGATGTTGAGCCTTAGGCAATACTCTAAGAGTATAGATTACAGATGAATTAGATCTGTACTGGTGTCTTGATGAACTCATAAATCTAGACCCCATCTTCTTAAATTAGATACAGTATTCTTCTGTTTTTTTCTTAATAGTTTCTTCCTCATTCCCTGTTCTCTTCCTTAAAATGTGTAATATTCCTTGTAAATTAGGGTTTATATGCCTTTAAGTCCAAGTCTGTGCTGGATTTGAATTATTCTTCTCTGCTGCCTCTCCTCTGTAGGCCAGCTATAAATTCCAGCTTTTTCCTCCTTTTAGACTACTTTTCCATCTTTTTATCCAGCTTAGTGACTCATCTCTCATTATACTGCTAAAGGCCACAGAAAGACATTCTGTGTCTAATGGATCCTTTAAGGACACCATGTTCTCATTAAAAAACAAAAACAAAACAAAAAAATAAAAAACCCTCCCCTCCTGCAGCTACTACAAGCTATGAAATCCTTAGGTCTAATTTTGCTAAAAGTTGGACTAGCATTCTGGGTGCCCACTCTGCTCAGCTGCTGGCTAGAAGCATTCAGTGATTGTTGCCAAGGATTTCAGAACACAGTTTTTGAGTCACTCAAACAGAATCTCCTCCCATTCAGCCTTCACTAGTAAACATTGATGTCTTAATCCTTGCTCAAATATAAACTCAGATTTTTCTTGGATTCAAAGTATACTTTTTGGTTTAGCTTCTGTCTTTGCTCAGATTTTCTTAGGCTACCAATCTGTTATCAGGAGCAGTGAAAGATGATGATTTAATTTAAAAAAAAATCTGAGCTTTGGACACTTATTTGCCTTAATTTTATGTGTATGAAGTAGGATGGGACAGGAAGGCTGCTTTTTTTTTAATAAAGCAGAGTAAAGGAATGCCACAAAAAATAGTGCCCAGATTTGGATCTAGAGAAATTATAGATGGGATGATTACAACATCGAATGATTATGGCTTTGAAATGCTCATTGAAAGAACTCACAAAACCTTCATTTTCCAATTTTAATGAAGGATCCACATTTTCTGACTTCGACTTTGCAGAAAATTTGCCTTTTTATAGATCCTTTTGAGAAGTAAATGCTAGACAGTGCTTTGTTACAAATATCTAGACTTTTTTTTTCCCCTGTCCTTGACATTTTATGACATTGATTATAGTTTTGGTCTAGCTCCAGACTTCATGACCTTGACTTAGCTTCTAACTCCTGTTGAGTTCCTGCTTCCTGACCCCCTACCCAGCCTTCAACCATATACCTTGTTATATCTTTGTTGTTACTTTCTGTCTGGCTTCCCCATTTGTCTTCCTCTAACTTACAGTATCTCTATGTATCTCAACTTTTGACTCCTTGCTTGTTTGCAGACCCCTTTCCCTCTCTTCTGACCTTGACCTCATAGAAATTCCCCGGGGAATGTTGTTCCTCTGTACTTCCCTAACCCCATGGCTTTATCTTTATCCTTGCTTTGGTTCTCTAGGTCCCAATTGCTTGAAATAGCTGTCTGATCCATTACCAGTCAAAGGAATTGCATAATTACTCCATATCCAGTTTTCTACAGCCTAGTTAACATTAAATGTTCTCTTGAATTCTCCTCTCTTGGTAAGGCAAGACTTGAATAGGGATTTAACATTAAAAAAGAAATCTCAAAAGCAGTAGAGTATAAAGGCAGAAGTATTTTTCCTGTCAGAAAAGAAAAAAAATTATCCCTACCTCCCTAGGAGATGGAGTATTAATCCAATGGTCATTAAAATTGGAGTGCTTCTCTGCATGGATTATTACCTTTATGTTTCTGATCAACTAGCTGCTATGTAGCATAAAAATGCAGGATTTTGTTTGATAAATACAAACTTCCTTAGAGAAAGAATAACCTTTCATGGAAGCTATTCTGCTGAAAAATTTCTCAATGTTCAGGGTTGCTATATTGACTGTTTTCTCAGTGTTCATCAAATCACGGGCAAGCAGCCTTTTTCATTCTTTAATTCCCCAATATGTTCAATCTAAAGCATTCAGAAAGTCTCTATATAAATCTTGTGGAGGGGGAACTCAGATCTCAGAAATCAATCAATCAATCAATCAATCAATACAATAATTTATTGTGTGCCTATTGGAGATTTATGTTGAAAGTAGCAGCTATTATGAAACCCTATCGTCTTCCTACTATAGATCTAGGTATTGTTACAGCTACAACAGATAGAAAACTAATATTTTCACTTTATCATAGATTGAATTTATGTCATCACTAGATAATGGGGGTGGTTAATATTGGCCCCATCAACTCAATAAATTGCCTTCTAAAATTGTTGCTTTTATATGTTACCACTCCTCAAAGGAGATATGTATCTTTTACAAAAATGGAATAATCAGTAATTATTTGCAAAGCAACTACAATGGGCATTGGACCATGGTAGGTACTCTGGGAAAATAAAATATAAAAAGGAATCCCCACTATCTAGCTTTTTAATGTGGAAGGGGAGATGAGTGAATTGCATAAAGAACTACAATACATAAGAGTACATGGCAACTGCTGTATGAAGGGTGTAAACAATTGCTCTTATCAGAGTTCAAAAAAGAGAGTTTGATTCTAGCAATGGCGATTTGGGCCAAAAGGAATAGGATTTGAGCTGATGTTTGAGTGGTGAGCAGATTTTAATAGCCAGAGAGCTTTTTTAATACTCTAGATTAAGGATGATGAGAGTCTGAAGTAGGGTGGCGATCTTATGAGTGGAAAGAAAGAAAAGGATGTGACAGGGAACAGCATGAGCAATGATGCTAAGTTGGGCATGTGCTTCTCGGTACTGGCACTAGTCTTTTGGCAAGAGCGAGCACTTAGTAAGTGGTTCCCCTGTTTGAAGAATGACCAAACAGAAGAAGTTATGTCTTTCAAAGCGAAATGACCAGTCTTAGTCATTGTTTGCTGATCCAAATTTGGATCCAAATCCAAGATTACTAAACAGTGCACTCTCCTCTTCCACAAATATTTTTCTCCTGTTCAGTTAAATGTCATTGAATTTGGCACCTCACAGTTGTTTAGCTATTCAAAGATTTTATGCCAGTCTCAACTCAATTCATGTTATCCTTATTTCCAACTTGAGGGATTCACTCTCAATTACTATGTGTGCCAATGTAATTAGGAAAGTATGGGGCTTCACCTCTGTTTAAAAATCCTGATTCCTCTTTTCCTGATGACTAGGCAAATTTTTGCTTTTCTTGAGGACAGATCTTGATATACCTTAATTATATTGAGCCTTTTCTTTGGCATGAACAGAAATGCATAATGATTTTAAATCATGTTTATTCCCATCACTTATTATGTTCTGATGTGGTTGGATGGTCTGGGGACCAAGATGCTTTAGTGATTAAATGATGACCAGATATGAGTGAAAAGACTGAGGATTAACCATATCCCTTTGTCATTCCTTTTTGATCTTTACCATATTCAGATTTTTTCCTAGTTAATCTCAGTTTTACACCTAGGCCACTTGAATATTACTTTCTTAAAATTTTTTTATCCTCTTTTCAGCTCCAAATTCTCTCTTTTCCACCTACTTAGAAGGCAAATATTATTGTTTCTTATAGCACCCCTTTGGGGGACACTCCATGCAGAACTAGTACCTATAGTTAGATGCCCAGAGTGATGACTATTATGTAAGTTTTTAGGGACTAATTCAATAGGGGTTAATACTTAACTCTATAATTCATAAGTCCCCAATAGTGAGGTTCTGACTAATAATAAGCCAGTAGATTTCATTACCTCTCAATAAAGGCAATTACTCAAATGTCATAGGACAGGGGTCAGCAAACCCATGAGTTCAAATGGGTCTTCCTGTTTTCATATTGCCCACAAGCTAAGAATGGATTTAATTTTTCTGACATGCAGCAGAAAAACTCCCAATAATTATGAAAATATTTCCCCTCTAAGTCTGGGGTTTATTTACCCACAAATACACACAGAGTTCATGGGGGGAAGAGTCACAAATTTAGAGTACAATGAATGGTGACATTTTAAAATAAATCTGTTCAAGATTAGGACAATGCCTTTATAAGAATATTCTTCCTTTGGATCACAAGATCCTAATTATGGAACAAGAAGGGACCTTAGAGAGCCAACTTGTTCATTTTACAGATGAAGAAGCTGAGATCCCAAGAGAGGGAAAGTGACCTGCCCAGGACACCACAGATTCTGGTAATTTGAATTCAGATTCTGCCACAAGTTCAGTGTTCTTTCCATGGCATTACCTAGTCCTATGTCCATCAAAGAATTGCTTTTAAACATTCAATTAGCCTTTAAAGCCATCTATTGGTAGGCCCTATTAAAACTCAAGACTGAGTTAGAATTTAAAATTTTTAGTTTTAAAACTATATGAAGACATTATATAGGTTGTGTACATATAAAATATAAATTGTGTGTGTGAGAGAGAGAGAAAGAGAAAAAGAGAGAGAAAAAGAGGTTAGATTATAACAGTTTTTTTTGTGTGTGAGAGTGAATCATGAAATACAACAATCTCTGAAGAAGTGTGGTAGAGGATTATTCAAAGAGCAATAGAGAGGTGCCATGATATGTGTGAACAGATTGAAATACTTAACAAATAAGGAATTATGTCTGTGTAAAAGATGTCATTGAAGAGACTTCTGTGTCCTCCTCCCCTTCTCAAAAAATGAACTTGTCATGCAAGTGTCAAAGATAACTGACAGACAGACTCCATGCTTAACACAATCCTTGAAATGTAAGAGAATGTAAGGAAGGACTGTGGTGATTGGATGGATTCCATTTCTTTCATTTATGGGGCAACAGGGTTGAGAATCACTTAATATGGGCAGGTTGCCTTGGCAATCACTGGAGGGATACTCATATACAATCATAGAGCCATTGGGAAATTGGAACATTATTATTTTCAATTAAAAACAAACAAACCTGTTGTCACACTATTTTAATTCTTAAAAACAATCTGTGATTTCATTAGTCTGAGGACTTATTCCACTGATACAATGATAACCACTCCCTTATTCTTTAGTAGCCAGCTTCATGAATTCCTGTGGTTAAAAATATTCTACTGGGGGAGGGTCATCATTGTGTTGATGAATCTCTCTGAACTTAGGCAGGCTTGTTCTCAGATGACAGATCACATTTTTTGATTGCTGGACTCCCTATGTTGAAACTTTTCAAATAGGCATTTGGTGTAGCAGATTGAGTCAGGAACTCCCAATTTCAAATATGGCCTCAGCATTTATGAGTTGTGTGATCCTGGGTAAGTCACTTGAAATTTCTGTTCTGTTTGTTTCTGAAAAGGAAAGCCTCAGTTTCCTCAGTTGTAATATGGAAATAATAATAGCACCTCCCTCCCAGGGTCAAATCACAGCTTCTATTTGCCTCATTTTTTCATTTGTAGGATGGAAATAATAGTAGCACCTAGGCCCTGGGTTGTTGTAAGGAGCAAGTGATATAGCATTTTTAAAGCACTTGTTATGGTGCTCAATAAATGGTGGTTTCCTTCTTCCCTTTTCCATCTTGGTAGGATTTGTTGGAGCTTACACTTTGTTGTCATAGCCTTTGAGAACCCAGGATTATGTTGGTGCCATGATAGTTTAAGAGGAATTAAGTCACTTTACATTTTTATAAATGGTTGCATTATTTTTTAAACTATACAATCATTTATGAAAATATTAAGTGTTTCTTCAGGGTTTCTGGCCAAAACAGAAACAATTGAGGTTCACATTGACTCTGAGTCAATCAGGGCCCAAACACTGACCATTTGAGACTTGGTCCAGGACCTATTGTTGGTCAGTCAATGAGAGTTGGTTTAAGGTGTGGTCTTTAAGAAAGACTGAAGCATACTTCATTTTCTTTCTTTTTTATATTTTGATTTGAGTTTTCTTCTACAGAGTGACTAACATGGAGATAAGTTTTACATGTTTGCACATATATAAGCTATACCTTACCATCTCAGGGAGGCAGGAATAAAATTTGGAATTCAAAATTTAAAAGAAAAAAAAAGTTTAAAATTGTTTTTACATGTATTTGGGGAGAAAACCAAAATATTATCTTAAAAGATTTCTGATATTGAAAGTAATCAATGGACTCATGTTTGAATCCCTAAAACAATTATTAGGGACTGAAAAGCATCAGTATTAGTTGCTACTGCTTATGTGGAACTGGGAAACAATCACGGCAATACAGCCTTTTTTTTTTTTTTTTTTTAGCAAATTTCCAAGTCATGGGAAAGTAGAGATTTTCGCATCCAAGCTGGTGGTCAGTTGATTGATGCTCAGTAAGAATTTCCTCACAATCTTCCTATTTCTGGAGTCCCAGACATTAGAGTAGATGGCTAGTTCCATTGTGTTTTGTGCTGTTTTTGTCATTGTATGTTCAGTGTCTTGTATGTATAGTGACTTGATTCCATAGATTTGGTATCAAATGAACTTGGGTTTAAACCCCACCTGCATCATTTACTATTAATTTGACTGTACACAAATCACAACCACGTTGCACCTAAATATCTTTCCCTATAAAATGATAAAGATTGGCCAAATGACTTCTAAAGTTCTTTCAATCTACACTCTTTGATTTTATGAACCATTACTTGACATGGTCAATTCCATGCTCATGAAATATATTTATTAGGCCAATGCCTGTCAGTCAATTGAGTGAATACCTAGTAAAAGGTCCAGGCTAATCACATGTGTGTGTGTGTGTGTGTGTGTGTGTGTGTGTGTGTGTGTGTAGTCGAGAGTCACCTGGATTGGCTTCTCCCATTGGCCCATTGGCCAAAGCAAATATTTGAGTGTCAGAAGCATAGTAATATTAGAATATAGGCAATAAGCACACTGAGAATGCTAGTTTATCTGCCCAATACTTACCTAAGATAAAATGGCTTGCAACATAAGCTGGAGCAGGGATGCTGGGATATTGTCATAAAGCTCTGCAATAGCATTAGCTGGACTGAAGTAGAAACACACATTAGAAAATATCACATGTACTCTCAGCATCTCCTTCCTCCAAATCTGATGGAAGCTCTTTTAGTATTGAAATGAAACCTAAACTTCCTTTGAAGTTTTAAGTAGCTTAGTCAAGCTTTTTCCTTCACTAAAAATTGTTCCTGTTATTGGTTTTCAGAAAGATATATGTGTCTACTGTATACTTAATCATAGTTTCTTCCAGCTTCTGCTTGGAGAACAGAATTGGGCAGTGGGGAAATAAGCAAATTGCTGTATTCCCCTACAAGGTCACTATAACACTAAGAGTTCTATGTTGGAAGGCAGGGATTGGGGAGTATTTCCAAGATGGCACAAGTATTAAGACCATTATTCACTGTCTCTCACAAATGGCATGGAATTCTGTGATTTTGGGCTAGGAACTAACAAACTTGGGGAAAACCCATATATTTTTGGCTTTCTTGTGTCTTGTCTCATAGAGATTCAGTGATCAGAGGAGAAATTCCAAGGTATCTCGGAATGCTCTGAGTGCCTTTCTATCCAACTTTAGGATAGAAACTTTAGGGAATGTACAGAGGCCTTGTGATCAGAAATGGAGTGAGTGGGTCTCCTCAATATCATCCTCATCACTCATTCACTCTCCTCTCAATAGGTATGTATTGCCTTAAAATATACAAGAATCCTGCTAGTCATCCAGAGGCAAGTGACCGTGATAATTAGAAGTCTTAGCTTCTGCAATACAAGATGTAAAGATGATTGAAAGAAAAGACTTGGAAGTAATGTGGTACATGTCTGAGTATCTGTAAATGGGTTATTTAGAAAGGGGCAATGTTTGTCCTGTTCAGCTTTAGTTGCTGTGGTTGGAAGCAGTTCATGGCAGTGTAGAAAGGCAGATTTCAGCTTTTTATGTGTATTGCACTACTGGGGGCAGTGTGGGCCAAAGAGTTGGAGTGGCTGTTGGAAATGGAAGCCTACTATTCAGGACCAGAACACTCAGTGTGTCCTGGCTCAATGGTTGAATGGATTTAAACTCTGAAAGGCTAATCTCTCTCCTTAGATGGGGGAGAGGAAGACCAGAACCATTGCAGCATAGTTGCTCCCCACTGTGAGCTGGACCTGTAGCCACAGCCACTGAGAGAAGCATGATCATAGCATGAGAAAAGCATCAGCCCAGGGAGTGAGAAGAGGATGCTGTGACATCAATCAGGGCTGAGCAGAACACAGTCAGAATAGGGAGAGAGTGCTCTATCCACTGGGCTGCTAAACCAGAGCTAGTGGTTTCTGCTTTCCCATCCTGTTTTCTTCCATTTTCTTACAAGGAAGAGATGAGCCTGTTTTAGGTTTTTGTAAGTCTGTTTTACTATTTGTTTCTCTGAAATAGAATGGTTATTCAATGCTTTATTGACTCATGTATCTTTCTGGTAAATGTAACCAAGAAAGAGTTAACTGGTGGTGATATACAAAGGAAGATATGTGCATATTTGTATAATTATAATATTTATTATTAAATCAATGGTTCAAGAAGAACAAAAAAGATTTTTTAAAAATTCATATTTTGGAATTTCCAAAAGCAGAGAAAAAAACACCTGAATCCTTTTCAAACATATGAATCCTCAGTCCTAGTATGGGAATGTTTGTAAGTTAACTGAAGTAGCTTTTCTAAGACAGTTATTTTTGGAGCCCCATATTCACATTATTCTTCCTAAGCAAGTCAAAAAAGAAAACTATTTCCCTGAGGGCCAGAGCTAAAGCTATTAACTAGAGAGAAAGTCATAGCTGATGGGAATAGTTGGAAAAGGAGTACTACACCCATGAGGGTGTCTACCATCCAAGAGGGAATAAATAACTCTGCTTGCCAGCCAAGCATCAATGCCCCAGTCATACTCCATCCTCCACAAAAGGGCTAGATAAAGAAAAACTTCCTATTCCTAGGGATAGAATGGGATGTTGCAGAATTCATAGGATTCCTATTCATGAGGTTTTTAAATGAAGGATGGTGGGCCATGTTGGTCATATAGAAGAGATTCTTGTTTGGGTCCATTTGTAATAAATAACCATTGAGGTCCCTCCCTATGCTGAGATTCTGTGTTATAGAAAGTATTAGGAAATATGATTTAACAAAGATCATTTAAACAATTTTTTTACTGATTGACTGTTCTATATAAGGTAATGTGTTAATGCTCAGAGTACCCATATAAGGTAATGTATTAATGCTCAGATTTCAAAGATAAATATAAGCCATCTTGCCTAAACTTAAGGAAACTTGGAATCTTTGGGGGGAAATAGATCATATATCCCTCAAGATGACCAATATAACAAGCTAAGCATTCAAATAATTTTTCCCCTTTATAGTAAGAAAAGGGAAAGAAAGTTCATTTTAGTTTTATGTGTGGCAGAGCAAAGTAGACATGTAGAGAAGCATTGATCTCTGGATTTGGAGTCAGGAAGGTTTGACTACAAATGCTACCCTCCAATAATTTCTGTGTATATAACAATGGTCACATATCTTGGTAGCTTCTCTGATCCTCAGTTCCTCATATACCAAGTGAAGATAATACTATACACCACACAGTGTTTTTGTGAAGATTAAATGAGATAATGTAATATAAAATACTTTGCAAATCTTGACACCCCATATTCATGTTAGCTATTATTGTTACAAAAGGCAAGCATTTCTAGAAAGGGAAATTGTAAAAACTGTCAAGATAATACATTCTGGGGGATTTTTGTTTGAAGCAAGGGGTGTTGAATAGTAGAATGTAATTGGACATAAATTGAAGAAATGGGTCAGTAAGGTGAGCCACTTAAAGGTTAACATAATGTCAGTAATCAGTATAAGTATTATCTCTGTTTTATAGATAAAGAAACTGAGGCTCAAAAAAAGCTATGGCTAGACCTAGGCTAAGTCACCAAGTTACTTAATGTCAAAGCTGCAATTTGAACCCAGGTCTACTTATTCTAGTTTTGGAATGTTTTACACCATAACACAGCAATCCACTTAACTACTTCTCACTGAAAGTATGGGAAACATGAAGCATTTTATATGATCAAATATGACTATATTTGTGGCCAACCATGTTATAGACTACTTAAGTGACCCTTTAATGCATTTATTTTTCCATCATAAAATGATCAATTACTTATATAGAAAAAGAGGATAAGAAAAAAAGAAGAAAAAATCAAATGAAACAAAAGAAAAAGAAAATGTGCTGTGAAGGAAAGAAAGAAGGTAGGAAAGAAAAAATATAGTGTAAAAGAAAGAAGGAAAGAATAAAAGAAAAATAAAGGAAGAGAAGGAAGAAAAATGCTATGAAATTATAATGAAATTTGTTCTACTTAAAAGTCAGTTTCAAGGTGTAGAAAATGGAGTAAGTGGACCCTAATGGATGAGGGTTGTAAGAAATTTCAGGAGTAACGGAAGTTAACATTCCATCACAGCAAAGAGGTTTTATAAGATCAAAATCTGTCTGTCACCAAAATGGGATTATCAAGAATTTATTAAGTAGTCAAAACACGATCACAGAATTTAGTGATAAAAGGGATTTTAGAGATGAGTTAGTCTAATGATCTCATTTTACAGATGAGAAAACAGTCCTAGAAAGGGGCTCAGGGCTATGTGGGTACTAAATATTAAAGACTGAATTAGAATCCAAGTGATTTGACTGCAAGTTCAGTGCTCTTTCTACTATATACTAGATACTTAACTGGACAAGAGTAAAATGAGCTACTAGAATAAAGCTAACTGGTTTGAGCATTTGATAGTGTGTAGATAATAAATGGAGTTTTGTTTTATTTTCGAATATTCAAAGTTGACAACTGGATTAAATACTAGGCTGATGGAGTGAGTCTGTACTGTACTGTAAAGCATTTAAACCAGATGTATCTGAGCTATAAAAATGTAAATAATACAAGCTTTGATTTATTTAATTGTCTTTCCTCCAAAAAGCCAAAAGCTTCTCCACATAACTTGGTTTCTCCTTTGGGTCAGAAGAATGTTTTTAGGGATGGAGTTTCTTGGAGTTTCCTCCTCCCCTGTCTTGCTTTTCATACTGATATAAAATGCTACCTCCTGACAACTAGATTTATGTAGAAGTTATTGTGTCCACTCACTTTAGAACTTCATGGGGCTGATTCTGCTTTTAAATACTTAGAGAAATATGGGAATGGAAGAGCAGGCAATAGGTCACCTAGCCAATTATTTTGCTATGAAGTAGAACAGAACAGAAACCATGCTGGGAAAACAGATATTTGTTATTTTTAAAGACCTCTTTTAAAATACATTTTATTATTTAATAACTTTCACTGCCAGAAGCTTCTTATTTTTATAAGACTAACCTGATGGGTCTCAAACTTTTTCCTCTATTATGGAACAGTATGAGGTAAGGAATCATAGTGCACTGAACAGCTAAGCTGACAAGGGGAAGATTCAGGAGGCAGTCAGCCTCCAAACCCATTATCTGAGCTATGGAATTACTTCTCTTCTCCTTTCCTTTCCTCATTCCCCCAGTATTTTCTTTCTGTGCTTCCCTGAAATTTGTAGAGGAGGAGGAAATTTTCCTGATCTCAGATCAGGAAAGCCAGCAGTATTCCTTAGGTAGGGACAGAGACTGGAGACTGTGACTAGGGGATGTGAAAGCCTTTGGATGTGGGAAAGAATTTCACCAAACTTGTGACTTTGAGAACCACTGGTCAAGTTAATGTGATGTTGAGAGACATAATTTCTGGGTAATTAATAAATTTCTTAATTATTGCTAGTGAATAATTAAAAAAGAATAATCATTTGGCCTTCTTTGTAAACCAGAGACAAATCAGGCAATCCTCTCAATGATTATATATATTCTTGGAACAGTAAGCTTCCTAATAGGTGACCACAATTCTGATTGAGAGAATGAGAGAATCAATATTATAATGAGAGGTGGACTTTTTTAATGAGATGCTAGGGGATTATGCCATTCATACTCTTCTCTACCCAGACCATCTCCAACCTTGAGCAATCTAGACAAAGGGATCTACCAGTCTACCCCATAGCTCTGCTGAGTAGAACATAATGTGCTAGATTAGGTTCTCTTTGTAAGTTTTCTCATTGGATGGAGTAATGATTCCACCTCGATAATATAGTTTTGGTGGGGTAAATTTTGGGGTAAACTCAGTAATCTCTTTAAGAGACTGGACTTTGAATGAAGAAATAAGAAAGGGAAAATCTTAATCTCAATTGGTTATTAATATTGGAGAGAAATAGTTATTTGTCTCACTAATTATAAAGCATGAGAACTGAAAGGGACCTTTATAACCATCTTGCCAGGGACTCTTGTTTTGTGTCATGGACTTCTCTGGCAGGCTGATGAAATGTGAGGATCCTTCTCAGAATGTTTTCAAATGAACAAAATAAAATACATATCATTACAAAGGAAATCAATTATGTCAAAATATAATTCACAATATAGTTTTTCTCAATAGTTTTCTATTTTTCCAAATACGTGTAAAAATAGTTTTCAATATTTGTTTTTGTAAGACTACGTTCCACATTTTTCATCCTCCCCCCTTTTCATCCTCCTTGCCCAAGACAGCAAGCAAAGCAATCTGATGTAGGTTAAATATGTGTAATCCTTTTTAAACATATTTCCCCATGTGTCATGTTGTGCAAGATCAGAACAAAAGGGGAAAAAAACACAAGAAAATGCAGATGGCATTTGCCATCCCAAGCCTATGGATTGCCTTGAGTTATCACATTAATGATATAATTTTTTAAAACTTCACATACTTCATGTTAAGAACCCCTGATTTAGTCTAGCCCCTTCCTTTTTCAAATGGACAAATTGAAGTCCAGAGAGAGAGGGGAAACATTTGTCCAAAGTTACAAAACCAGAATTAGTACCCATGTAAACTGATTTCTAGGTCAGGGTTTTTGTCCTGTTTTGCTTCTCTGTAAATCCCAGTGAGTTGTTAAACATCTTCTTTCCATCTAGGTTATCTCCCTCCCCCCATTCCCAACACTTTCTTTTGTTACTATTTTGCTCTTAATGGGCAATTGGATTCAAAACCTTGGAATCTTCCATGAATTCTTAGTGCAATATCCAACAAATGTTATGACTTACTGAATCTACCTCGATTCCTCTTCTCTCTTCTTATTCAGCTGTGACTTTAGTTTAAATCTTCATCACTTTTTACCTAAACTTGTTATGTTCTCCTAATTGCTCTCCCTTCTTTAAGTCCCTCTCCTTGGATCTCTGATACCTTCATCACCCAGCAATGTTAAAGTACAATTTCTTCAGTTTGCATCTAACAAGCTTATCATCCTTCCCCTATAAATTCCACAACTTTTAGGATCATATATAAACTCTTCTATTCATCATGTAGAGCCCAATCTTTAATTTATCTTTCCAGCCTCATTACACATTATTCCCCTCCACATACTTTATAGTATAGCCAAACTACATTTTTGCTGTTCCTCTCATGACGCTCCATCTCGTTTCTGCCTTCGTGCCTTCTCCCTTCTCCCTCTCCAAATTCCTAATTCCCCCTAAAGATTAGCTCAAATAGCATCTCCTTCATTAGCCCTTTTCTGATTCCCTCAGCTGCTAGTTCCTCCCCCTACCACACTATGTTGTATTTATTTCCTATATGTTTTATGTAGCCCTGGAGTTATATATAATGCTGCTTTGAAAATGGGAAACTCAAGACAAAATTATACAGAATTCACCACTTGGTGATGTCTCTTTAACTTTGGGTATGGATGTTTTGGGGAAGAGAAAATTAGAATAAGAGTTAGATTGTCCATCTTGTACCCATGGGAGCAAGAGCTGTTGGTGAGGTTGAGTTCTAACTGACTTCTAGACACTGAGCCCCTTTTTCTTTTCCCCTTCTCTGCCTCCATGTAGAAATTTGTTGAGAGGAGGCAGTAGAAACATGGCACTCAGAACTGATGATTCTTACTTACCAGTGGCTCTACTTTGCTTCTTGTTCAGTTAGAGGAGCAAGAAATAGAAGAGAGGATTGATCCCCAAAGTCTCAGCCAAACTACATGTCTTTGCTATTTATCTTCTGATTGGGTTATTCCCTGCCCCCATGTATTGGCATGTATGTCATAGGTCTGATTATTAACAATGAAAATCTAGCAGCTATGAAATTTGTGTCTGGTTTAATTAATGCTGACATATGATAAATCAAATCAAATAACTCACCCACTTGCTCAGGACAAGCTTATTTATTTTGTGCCAATAAAAATTGCTGATGTATTCATTTTATTGCCTGTGAGATTCCTGGAAGCAGAATAGACTCATTAAGAAAAAAAAATGTGGGCTCTTAAATATATATTTTTTAATCTTTAGTTTCAAGGTGTTGGAATGTTTCCAAAAGCCTTGTGCAGGAAAGGTCCCTTAAGTAATATTGAAATATGGCAATAAAATCTTAGCTCCCTCTCTGGTTCATCCAGTCTAGACAACAAATCCCTCAAGTTGCAGAAGAGAGAAGAATTTCTTCTTTTCTTTTCCTGGGTTGACCAAGAACAGGAAACATCACTACAATTATCCCCAGAGAATCATTCATGTGACACTGAAGTAGCACTCTATGAGCTTGGCTGCACAATAAAGAGCTTTTCCTAGGTAATCCATTCAGCAAGGCAGTCAGTTAACATGAAGATCCCAGGTACATGTTGGGAGAAATTTTTGCTTTCCTGGTTAATTGCTTTGAGTCTAGATAACCAGAAAATTTCCTATTCTTCCTCTATCCTCTACTTCCAGTGTATCACCCCCAGCTTTCTTTTTAGGCATACAGTTCATAAGTCAAAGAATGAATATGTTTATTTAAAGGTCAGAGAACACAAATATTATTTTATTTGTAGTAAAGTATTTTATTCAGAGCCTGTATGAAATGACATTACTCAGCAGGGAGCAATGCCTCAAAAAGCCAGAAGACACTTAGATGTTCAGAGTATTGCCTTTAGTAGTGTTGAGGGGTGAGACACCCTAACAGCAATGGGGGTCCCCTGGCCAGTGTCACAGATTTTGAGAAAATCCCAGTCCCAGTCTCCAAGCAAGG
Organism: Myrmecobius fasciatus; assembly: GCA_023553655.1. NCBI lineage: Eukaryota > Metazoa > Chordata > Mammalia > Dasyuromorphia > Myrmecobiidae > Myrmecobius > Myrmecobius fasciatus. The sequence goes on from JAJPUD010001919.1 coordinate 171,483, forward strand.
TTTTTGGCAAAAAATGGGTTTATTTTCACTGAGAAGTCTCAGTGGGCTAGTTCCTGATTAGGAAGTTAACAAAAATTGAGATACAGAGTCTTGATTTTATTTAACTTTCTATGGCTGGGGCTAGGGAACAATGAGAGGCTAATTTCCAGGTCAATAATGGATAGCGATTATGCCCCAGGTCAAGATCTCCAAATGAATTGAAGGTGAGGATTATTGGAACCAAGTAGGAGTGTCTGGATGCTCCCAGAGGTGAGGAGGGGTTGAGATTCAGGGTTTTTCTAATTCAGGTGCACCCCCCCCAAAGATCAGGGGGACACAGTCCTATTACATCATTAGGGCTCCAGCAGGGGCATCCAGGTCACTTCTATGGCTGCTTTTCTACTGCCCAGCATCACTCTGCCTATAGCTCATGTTTCTTGCATCCTTACACAATTCATTTTTTTCTGTTGTTCTCTTTAGTTTGTGTTGCTGATTATTTCTCCTTATTGTCATTATTTCCATCTTTCCACCATCTTATGTACTTCTTAACTCTTACATAAACTGATTGTTTATGTAATACTGTCTTCTGCTTCTTTGCTGGTGTTTTAGCCAGCATCTACGATTTTCCTTAGGTCCATGGTGAATAACAATGACTGTTCTTGCTAGAAAACTGCTTCTCTGTCTTATTCCTTATAAAGGATGTCCACTTGTGAGTCTTTGCAATGGCAAAATGGGTTGCAGGAGGTTGAAATCTTTTTGTACTATTTCTGTGACCTTGGACTTCACTAATATATGTTTAACAATCAGGAACAAACTTACCCCTCCTATCATATCTGTCTTACTAATATTGTATTTACTCAGTAAAGATTTTACATTTATCCTTTCTACATTTCAACTTTCCCCATTGCAATTTTGATATATTGCAGATAGGCATAAGAAATTAAATGGAAATTTGTGGAAGCTGCAGATGACACAAAAAAAATTTAGAAAATTTAGAAATACATAAAATATATGCATAGCATTGTATAATACCAACATATCCTATCTTTTAATGCCATATATATGTACGTAATGTATATACATACATACATACACATACACACAATTTCTTTGGTATGAAGGAAAAGTCAAAAAATTTGATGTCGATTTTTCAGATGGAATGGATGCTGAATCCTTAACACTACCTTCCTCCCCGGCCCCCAAGTGATATGGAAGAGATAATTATATAGTATAATATTTTCTTTCTCTCTTTCTTTCAATATTTAGATGGTAGGCCTTCTCCTGGTAGCAGGGCCTCCCCATAAAGGGTAGAGACTTGAAAGATTATCCTAGTGTCTTGGTGAATGACTCCTAGGCCTTGTAGTGAAATATGAAACCCTAAAACTTTTGATTTTAAGTCTGCCTCAGAAAACTACCAATCTTTCTGATTCTGACCACTTCTTAGCCAGATAGCTTCTGGCCTCAAAGATCAAACTCCGGAGACAATAGTGAATAAGACTATTTCTCAGTTCATTGCTGACTGATGATGTGGTCAATGATAATCAAATTTCAGAGACCAACCTCAATTTATCTGGAGATTACTCTTTAGACTTATCCTCGGGCCATAGCATTAACATATCTATGATTGAAAGCTGCATAAGTGTATATCCTTGCTTCAGTTTCTTTACTGAATTCTCTTTCAATTCAGTCCACTCAATAATGGCTTCACATTATTTTTTGATTTTTTTTAAAGTTTTTTATTTTTAAGACATATGCACTGATAATTTTTCAGCATTGACCCTTATATAGCCTTGTGTTTCAGATTTTTCCCCTTCTTTCTTCCAGATGGCAAACAATTCAATATATGTTATACATGTTAAAATATATGTTAAATTCAGTATGTGTGAACATATTTATACAATTCCCTTGTTGCACAAAAAAATCACATAAAAAAGGAAAGAAAATGAGAAAGAAAACAAAATGCAAGCAAACAGCAACAAAAAGAGCGAGAATGTTATGTTGTGATCCACACTCAGTTCCCACAGGCCTCTGTCTGGGTATATATATGGCTTTCTTCATGACTGAACAACTGGAACTGGCATAAATCATCTCATTGTTGTAAAGAATCATGTCCCCAGAAGTGATCATCATATTGTCTCGTTGCCATGTACAATGATCTCCTGGTTCTGCTCATTTCAATCAGCATCAATCCATGCAAGTCTCTCCAGGCTTCTCTGAAATCATCCTGCTGGTCATTTCTTATAGAACAATAATATTCCATTATATTCATATGCCATAATTTATTCAGCCATTCTCCAATTGAAGGGCATCTATTCAGTTTCCAGTTTCTAGACACTACAAAAAGGGCTGCCACAAACATTCTTGCACATGTGGGTCCCTTTCCTTCCTCTAAGATCTCTTTGGGATATAGGCCCAATAGAAACACTGCTGGGTCAAAGGGTATGCACAGTTTGATAACTTTTTGAACATATTCCAAATTGCTCTCCAGAATGACTGGATCCATTTATGGTCCCACCAACAATATATTAGTGTCCTGGTCACATTACTTTCTTTTTAAAAAATATTTTATTTTTATTAAAGCTTTTTATTTGCAAAACATATGCATGGGTAATTTTTCATCATTGACCCTTGCAAAGCTTTCTATTACAAAGTTTTCCCTTCTTCCCCTCATCCCTTCCCCTAGATGGCAGGAAGTCTAATACATGTTAATTATCTTAAAATACTTGACAAATCATATAAATATCTGTATACATATTTATACGGTTATCTTGCTGTACAAGAAAAAATGGATCTATAAGAAAAAAAAATCTGAGAAGGAAAACATAATGCAAGCAAACATCAATAGAGAGCATGAAAATGCTATGTTGTGGTCCACATTTTATATCCCTCTCTCTGGGTGTATATGGCTTTCTTCATCACTGAACAATTGGAACTGGCATAAATCATCTCATTGTTAGAAAGAACCATGTCCATCAGAATTGATCATCATATAGTATTGTTGTTGCTGTGTATAATGATCTCCTGTTTCTGCTCATTTTACTCAGCATCAGTTCATGCAAGTCTCTCCAAACCTCTCTGAAATCATCCTGCTGGTCGTTTCTCACAGAACAATAATATTTCATAACATTCATATACCATAATTTATTCAGCCATTCTCCAATTGATGGGCATCCACTCAGTTTCCAGTTTCTAACCACTACAAAAAGGGCTGCCACAAACATTCTTGCACATGTGGGTCCCTTTCCCTCCTTTAAGATCTCTTTGGGATACAAGCCCAATAGAAACACTGTTGGGTCAAAGGGTATGCACAGTTTGATAATTTTTTGAGCATAGCTCCAAATTGCTCTCCAGAATGGTTGGATCCTTTCACAGTTCCACCAACAATGTATCAGTGTCCCAGTTCCAGTCACATTACTTTCAATAAACTTTCACCTTGACTAGGAGATGGGTTCAAGCCTGCAAATTCTTTTGAGACACCGGTGTGGGACTTTTGGGGTTCCCCTTCCCAACCTCAACACTTGCAATTTCCCTCAAAGGGAACTGATCAAATTTTTTTTTGAACTATACAGGATTGTATCTTGAGTCAAAATCAAGAGGGTGCAGATACCAAGCTTTCCTTCATCATTCTTGCACCCCAGAGAGGAAAATATTTTCAATCCTTGTTATGAAAAAATTTTTTCATATATGATATGATAAAAATCAGTACACAAAGAAAAAGATAGTCCCTCCTGTTTTGTTTTGTTGGAGCCAGTTGGGAAGAATGAGTTTAGTTACTCAGTGAAACCTTTCATTCCTTCTAACTGCTTGGTAATTAGGAGGCTTTGGAAAGAGGGGCAGTGACTCATTCAGAAAATGGAAACTTTCTCAACCACCTGCCATATAAATTCACAGGTCCACTCCCCACAGGGAGGGATCAGTTTTCTATTCTTCCCTCACCCCCAACTTGTGACATTGCTTAAAATAGCTCATCTTCTTGCTCACTGAAACTGTGGTATTTCCCATGAATTTTTTTACTTCCCTACTCTCTTTCCCCACATTCTTCAATGTCAAGAGGGGAACATTTTTCTGACTCTTGTCAATGGAAGGCCAATCTGTATAGAATGGTCTTCCAATCAATTCTCCTATAGCTTATAAGCAGCAATGACCCTGTATTTTTAATGTAGGATGTGGCTGAATTTCAAGGACTCTCTTTTGTGTTAAAGTTGACTTTTAAAAACAGGAAAAAAAGAGGGAAAAGAAAGGTTAATTGAATATAAGCTGAATATAAATTCAATAAGACTCTTAGTTTTACCATCTGTGACTTTGGGTAAATTAAATTTAGATGCTTTTAAAAAAAGACCATAGTTTAATCTTAAAAAGAGGCCCCACAATACTTCCTTCCTCTTTTAAAATCATATGGCAACTCCAAATTCTCCATTTTCAGCCTAGAGTTATTTTTTAACAGTGGAAATTTTAAACTAGGAATGAGCCCACAGTTATTGCCATGGCAAAACAAAGTTAGTAAAGATCAATACGGTGGCAACGTTGGCCAGGTCTTAGAACTAAAATATTGAAGGACAGAGAGCTTACCCTAGAGTTGGCCGGCTTCTGCAGTTTCTAGTCATTTGCTCTCTCAGGAAGAAGCAACTTTCTACAAAATGATGCATTATCTATCCATACATCTGAATCAGCAAGAGTACAATGCACAGGAGTGTAGTATCAGAGACAATGAGAGGGGGTAGGTGTACAAACAAGATGATGAAAGAACTCTGGGATTCTTTATTGGTTATCACTATAACTAATCTCCATGGACACATTGAACTTCCAGCAATGCTGGAATGCTCTTTTTATTCTTGTGGTCCCAAGCATGTATTTATTCGTTGAAATGATATAGGTAAAGTCAGGAACCGTACGAACTAAACTACAAAACACTTTCCACACAAATAAAGTCAGACCTAGTCAATTGGAAAAACATCAAATGCTCATGGGTAGGCCAAGGGGATATAATAAAAATGAAAATACTATCCAAACTAATTTACTTATTTAGTGCCATACCAATCAAACTCCCAAGAAATTATTTTACAGATCTAGAAAAAAATAGTGGCAAAGTTCATTTGGAAGATCAAAAGGTCAAGAATTTCAAGGGAATTAATGAAAAAAAAAAAAGGCTGATGAAGGTGGCCTTGCTGTACCAGATCTAAAACTATATTATAAAGCAGCGGTCATCAAAACCATCTGGTACTGGCTGAGAAATAAAGTAGTCAATCAGTGGCATAGGATAGAATCATAGGACAAACTAGGCAATAACTATAGCAATTTAGTGTTTGATAAACCCGAAGACCCTATTTTTGGGGATAAGTACTCACTATTTGACAAAAACTGCTGGGAAAATTGGAAACTAGTGTGGAAGAAATTAGGGCTTGACCCACATCTAACCCCACATACCAGGATAAGATCTAAATGGGTTCATGATCTAGATATAAAGAGTGATATTGTAAGCAAATTAGAGGAACATAGGATAGTTTACCTCTCAGACCTTTGGAGATGGAATAAATTTGCATCCAAAGAAGATCTGGAACTCTTAATTGAAAACCAGATAGATAACTTCGACTATATTAAGTTGAAAAGTTTTTGTACAAACAAAACGAATGCAGACAAGATTAGGAGGGAAGCAATAAATTGGGAAATCATCTTTACATTTAATGGTTCTGATAAAGGCCTCATTTCTAAAATATATAGAGAACTGTCTCATATTTATAAGAATTCAAGCCATTCTCCAATCTATAAATGGTCAAAGAATATGAACAATTTTCAGATGATGAAATTAAAACTATTTCTAGTCATATAAAAAGGTGCTCCAAATCACTATTGATCAGAGAAATGCAAATTAAGACAACTCTGAAGTACCACTACACACCTGTCAGATTGGCTAAAATGACAGGAAAAGATAACAATGAATGTTGGAGGGGATGTGGGAAAACTGGGACACTAATACATTGTTGGTGGAACTGTGAACGGATCCAACCATTCTGGAGAGCAATTTGGAAATATGTTCAAAAAGTTAGCAAACTGTACATACCCTTTGACCCAGCAGTGTTTCTACTGGGCTTATATCCCAAAGAGATCTTAAAGGAATGAAAGGGCCCCACATGTGCAAGAATGTTTGTGGCAGCCCTTTTCATAGTAGCTAGAAACTGGAAACTGAATGGATGCCCATCAATTGGAGAATGGCTGAATAAATTATGGCATATGAATGTTATGGAATATTATTGTTTTGTAAGAAATGACCAGCAGGATGATTTCAGAGAGGCCTGGAGAGACTTGCATGAGCTGATGCTGAGTGAAATGAGCAGAACCAAGAGATGATTATACACGGCAACAAGAAGGCTATATGATGATCAATTCTGATGGACATGGCTCTCTTCAACAGTGAGATGTTTCAAATCAGTTCCAATTGGTCAGTGAAGAAAGCCATATACACCCAGAGAGAGGGATATGAAATGTGGACCACAACATAACATTTTCATGCTTTTGTTTCCCTTCTTAGATTTTTTTCTTGTAGATCCGACTTTTCTTGCACATCAAGATAACTGTAAATATATATATATATATATATACACATATTCGATTTGTCAAGTATTTTAACATAATTAACATGTAGTGGACTTTCTGCCCTCTAGGGGAGGGGTGGGGACTGGGGGGAAAATTTGTAATGGAAAGCTTTGTAAGGGTCAATGTTGAAGAATTACCCATACATATGTTTTGTAAATAAAAAGCTTTAATAATAATAATAATAATAATAAAAAAGAAATGTTATAGGTGCAGGGCTCATATAAAAGCAGAGACCAAAATTACACCCCAAGGGCAATCAAATATTTACTGGCTGAAGAGAGGGAAAGAAAGAAAGTGAAGAGAAAGATTATACATTTTCTACAATTTCTAGGAAAGTTGCCTGCAGGCCTGGCATTATGGAGATTCTTTCATATTGTATTATGAAGATGGTCCAAGATTGATTATTATATATAATCCAGTGAATAGTAATCTAAAATAGATTTCTTAATTGTCTCCTACTTGGAGTTTCCCCCCTGCATTAGGGGCTGATGATTATTTTGAGTCTCTTTTCAATACCAAGTTATTTAGGTTTCTTCTTTTAGCCATCAGGGACATCTTGCAAAAAAGTCTTGTATACTGGTTCCATCCAGTAAATTTACTCTTAAGATAGACATTCAAGCATCTCTTTCCCTATCATCTTCCTTCCCTCTCTTTTTTTTCCTCCCTTTGTCTTTCCTTCCTTCCCCTTTCCCTCTATACTGTTTTCTTCTTTCCTTTCCTCTCGCCTTTCCTCTTTCTTCTCCTGTCTTCTCTTCTCCTCTCCTCCCCTCTCCTTTCCTTTCTTTTCTCTTTCTTTCCTTTCCCTTCTTTTCCTTTCCCTTCCTTTCCCCCCAGACATAGATTAGTCTATGTCTAAAATGTTTGTGGCAGCCCTTTTTGTAGTGGCAAGAAACTGGAAACTGAAGGGATGCCATCAATTGGAGAGTTGCTGAATAAAACCCCACACTTGGTATGGTAGAATAGATACAAAGAATGTATCTTGTCCTTACAAAGAATTTCCCTTGTCCTTAAATGCCATCACATATTGGGTAGGAAGACTGGGATGGATATTGGTTCTACCTCTTAATAGTAAGAGACAAATATGTTGATGAGCTAATTTCAAGGTACTCTCAGTAGGCAGATCGGTGTCTGGGCTTCGAGCCATCTGGACCTTCTCAGTCTTGAGTCTTTCTTCTAGAAAGAAGAGGGCAGAATTAAGTTTCATAAAGAACTTCAAAATACTGGGCAGCAAGGAAGAGAAAGGATTAGAAAGATTAGACACAAGGAAGCGCAAAGAATATTCCTGAAGGACAATGATGCACAAGAATTATCATCCTAGTCTTAACTAGCCACATCAGTTTTGGAGTTGGAAATGTCTTAGAAGATGAAACACTTAAAATCGATTTGCTTTTGAAAGAAAACAAAACAAGAGCTTCCTATACAAGAATAGTCTAGAGACAATCTGTTATCCAGGAAGACTGGGCCAGAACGGTGCTCTTTGTCTGGGAAGATGTAGTCTTTGCATATGGATCTGAATCTAGTTTGACTTCACAATGAACAAAAACCTAGACAAAAAGTGTATTGGAAAGACAACTCACTGGGATTTACAGAGAGCAGTCTCATAGGGAAGCTAATTTAAATTTTGAGAAAAGTCTTAAAGAGTTAAAAGAGATGAAAAGGATAGATACCATTTTTTTTTTAATGTTTTGAAACAGAATCAGTAAAATAAGAGAGTAAGCTCAGGAAGATCAGAGCATTTGAACAGGAAGATAAGTAATATCTTTATTCATCTTTATTCAGAGATAGCCTTTTATCTGAGGGCATGGATGGAGGTGATTTGAAAGGAGATAGGAAGGAGGCTAGATTTGAAATAGCAACTATTTGACTTACTCTTTTGGTTTAGGAAAAAAAAATAGGTGTATTAACTCCAAAAATTGACCTTGGAGTCAGCAAGACCTGTATTCAGTTCCACATGTACAGGCTGTAAGATCTGGTCAAATCATTTAATCTTTCAGTGCCCCCAGGCAACTCTAAGATTATAAATTGCAGAGAAGGTGTTTGCTATTTTGGTAGAAAGAGTTCCTCATTGGAACTCCTTAATCTGATATAATTTCAGGCAATTTGTGTAGTAGACAGAAAGTTTTGCACAGAATCAGGAAGACCTGGGTTTAGAATCTGTCTGTGATACATGAACACATACTGGCTGTGTAATGCTGGGAAGGCCATAAAATCCCTCAGTACATAGATAAAATTCCCCATGTCTCCAAGGTGCAGAAGAGTTGCTCATCTTTTTTTTTTTCTGGTTGTTTTTATTTTCTTTCTTTCTTTCTTTTTAAATTAAAGCTTTTTATTTGCAAAACATATGTATGGGTAATTCTTCAACAATGACCCTTACAAAGCTTTCTATTACAAATTTTTCCCACTTAGTCCCCACCCCTCCCCTAGATGACAGGAAATCAACCACATGTTAATTATGTTAAAATACTTGACAAATCGAATATATGTATACATATTTCCACACTTATTGTTGTGCAAGAAAAATCATTTATCTACAAGAAAAAAAATCAGAGAAAGGAAACGCAATGCAAGCAAACATCAACAGAGAGCATGAAAATGTTATGTTGTGGTCCACATTTCACATCCCTCTCTCTGGGTATATATGGCTTTCTTCACTGAACAATTGGAACTGGTTTGAAACATTTCACTATTGAAGAGAGCCTTGTCCATCAGAATTGATCATCATGTAATATTGTTGTTGCTGAGTATAATGATCTCCTGGTTCTGCTCATTTCCACTCAGCATCAGTCCATGCAAGTCTCTCCAGGCCTCTCTGAAATCGTCCTGCTGGTTTCTCACAGAACAATAATATTCCATGACATTCATATACCATAATTTATTCAGCAACTCTCCAATTGATGGGCATCCCTTCAGTTTCCAGTTTCTTGCCACTACAAAAAGGGCTGCCACAAACATTTTGCACATGTGGGGCCCTTTCCTTCCTTTAAGATCTCTTTGGGATATAGGCCCAGTAGAAACACTGCTGGGTCAAAGGGAGAGTTGCTCATCTTCAATGATAGAAGGATATTTCTTAGTAAGAGTTTCCTGTATAAATAGAATCATAGATAAGGACCAATCTTCATAGTCGTACACATATTCAAGTTTCTGGACCCAGGTATTTCTATCTTTAATTTTTTCAGGGTTCAAGAAGTAAATCTATTGTGAGGAAATATATTCCCTTTACTCACCGTTTCATCTCTTGAACTTCCACCAATGGTTTCTATTTACACAACCAACCACTCACAATAATGACATTTCTGGATCTTAAACATAGCTATTAGCTCAACAATAAAGCAAAAGAAATAACAGTAATATCACAAGTATTCACATGTGAAAGTAGTAAGTAAATAATAAATACTTCACAATTCACACATAAATTGGAGCTGTATTCTCAAACCAGTGAATATATACTATCTGTGAGAGAAAGTGGACACACACTTTGAGAGACCTGCTAAGGAAATATATAAGAAAACTCCATGTGCTCAGAATGACAGCTGTAGAGTTGTTAATTTTAGCCCCTATTTTTTGTCTCGAGAATTGTCCACAAAAAATCCATAAAAGTGTCTGTGTTGAATTAAATGTTTATTAAATGTTTTTATAGCTAAGTTCAGTTGATCCACGCTATACTTGACTAATATCTCAATGGGCATACCTAATTCATTGATCCTCTTAATATATTCTTTTATTTCCCTGCTCTCAAACTGTTCACCCACTCAATTAGACTTTTAAAAAATACCAACTTTAATATCTATCACTTCCAGCTTCATCTTTAGTGGATGCAGTTTTGAAATATGTCCTTTCTCTCTCTTATCATTTTTAGATATAATCAATGAAACCTCTTTGTGAACAACTCCATCTTACCTTATAATTAGAAATCAAATTCTTTTCTGTCTATAATCAAATGAATTACATTCCCCCTAATCATACAGCTGTTCTAGTGCCCATATTTATTCAGTGTATAGTATATCACATTCAAAAGTGCCCTATGAATCTCTTTTCTGTTTCAGAATCCTCAGACAGCCTTCAACAACAGTCTCACAGAATAATTTTAACTTTTAGAATTCTGAGTAGGTTTAACTAAGTAACAAACCATAAGGAGATAGTGCATTATACTAGTAAGCTTTACTTTATACTTAGTCTAAAGCTATTGCCTATAATTTTCACCATTTGTTTTTGTCAAATACCAAGAAAAAAAATGTAATGAAAAAAATAAAGCAAATGCTGTCTCAAGCATGCTAATGTATATCAAGAAAAACAAATCATCTTAGTAGAGAATTTTTATAGTATGTAGCTATGGTTCTTACTTGTGTTTATTTGTGAATATATATACTAGGACACTGGAGTATGTATCACATGAATTGTGGACTTTGCGGGGGTGAAAAATGAAACCTTGGAAATATAATCCTGAGGGGAAGAGGAAAAAAAGTTAAATAGGGAAAGCCTTCTTGATAAAAAGAAGATACAGTATTCTAAATAATTAATCCATATAGCTTCTTGGAACTAGAGAAGTGTATTTTGTGGGCTTCATTATACATGGAACCAGAGTGATTCAGCAGGATACTATTCATTAAGTACTTTGCAAATAAAAATTTTCATGTTTTTCAGGAATTGTAATGGTTATTTTCATATTATACTTAATTCCTATCACATAGTTTAAAGCCTTTGGTTTGTCTCCTTCCCAGGAAAGGACTTTGTTTGGCTTAGTTTTTTGGACACTTTGATGAGTTTAATGCCAACATTGACCCGCAGTATGTTTCTGGGGAGGTTACTGTGCTCCCACTGCTTTAATTTCCCAACTCTATGGAGGTATTGTCATGAAATGGAAAGAACCCTGACCCAGAAACAGAGAACCTGGGTTCCAATTCTGTCTCAGAATTGTATGACTCCAGATAAGTCATTTAATTTCTTTGTTCCTTAGTTTCCCTAGAAGTTGGACTAAATGACCCATAAAATCTTTTCCAGCTCTAAAAATATAATCTTATGATCTTATGATTCCTGTTTCTCCAGGCACACAAATGTTATTCATGGAATTGAGATGCCCTGAGTCATAGTAGAAAGAAGAACTGAAGGGAATTCAAAAAGTTAGAGAATAAGCTCGGGTTGTTTTCCTCTTAATGTGTATGATGTAGTGTAAGCTGTGAGACTCATTTCTTCCACCTCACTCACATTGGCAAGTTGAATCCCCAGGGCATAGCTACAACTTCTCACCTGAATAAGACTAACCCTGAGGAATCTGAGAGTTTATCAATTGACCAGTAACATCTCCCCAATATAAATTGACCAATTAATGCCAATTAGCTTTAACAAATCTGTATTAACTGAGAAGGCACACTAAGAACTGAAGTAAAACCATATCTTCCTGAGGCTCTAAACATTCCAGTCCTTGGGGGAAATGAGCTCAGACCTAAAGTGATTGCAACAAAAATCCCTATTCCCAGTTAATTTCTGAGTGAGCCATAGCTGATGGACAGGTCACTTCCTTCCTTGCAGGATCTGGTGGTTGATTTACTTACTGCTGGTCTGAGTGAAGCAGGTTGCTTTTCAGGACTGTTTCCTCATGGGATTTGCCAATTGCTTCTATTAGCCCAGGATACTAAGGGGATTTTTGATGGCTCTTTCAATCTTTAGGAGTTCAACAAAATTGTGACCTTGTCTAATTCGTCTATAGCAGAGCTTCTTAAACTTTTTCCACTTGTGACTCCTTTTTGTCCAGAAAATTTTTATGTGAACCCTGGGTACATAGGTATATAAAATAGATACACATCAAACATTTATTGATAATAAATCACAATTTTGTGATCCTTACTTTCAGTTAGAAGACTCCATATGGAGTTATGAGCCACAGTTTAAGAAGCTGGGGTAGATAATATTTATTCACTTAAGATTAGAAAATAATGAAAATGATAGAGATATTTCTGATGCCTTTTTCTCTGATTGGTGAATTCCCACTAATTTCATAAAGTGCCCAGGCCATCCATGGTCACTTGTCTTCTGGCTGCACTTCTGACTCTCTGGACTTTTCTATCTCCTCCATAGTAGTCTTGGCCCTGGTTTGGGTATTCTCCCTCCTGATAAACCCCTACTTTCGGCTCCCATTTATGTGTTATCTTCTCCTATTGGATTGTGAACTTGAAATTAGGCTCTAGGCTTATATTTATATTCTTGATGTTTGGCACATAGCAAGTGCTTAATAAATGCTTTACCCATTTATTGTCTCTCGGTATCTATCTGAGAGACAAAAAAGAGATGCCATGCAATCATGAACACATGGTAGTCAGATAGGGAGATCCGTTCTGTCCTTTCTCTTTCTCTTTGTCCCACCTCTTCCTTCCTTTGAGTCTTACAGAATTTATATTGTTTCACCTAATACCAACAAAGAGAAAGAGTTGCTCTGTTTGAGACTTTTGCATATACATTCAATTATAGTCCAGTAGTCAATTAAAAGGCTGCTCATTACCAAACAGGAGGCTAACAGAAATAGTCAGAGAATGCCTATATTTGCTCTGATTTGAGGAGGAAATGACCTTCTAAATTATACTATTTTATATACATATGTATATATATATATATAATGTGTGTATATATATATATATATATATATACCAATATTATATTGGAAATAGCTCACCAAGCCTCCACATGGAGGGACTGCAGGCAGATATCATACATTCTTTAAGGATAGGGCTCTCATTGTCTAGTTGTCTTATCACAAAATAAATATTTGTATTTTCCTTCAATGGATTTTGTGTCTTTCTTGGAGCTCCCAAATATCATATTCAGACAAAAGAAGTTTAAAATGGCTATTCTTTCACCTTAGTTATATTTTGTTGCCATACTGATAGTTATAACATCTTTTCTTGATGATGACTTATTTGTGTGCATGAAATTTAACTCTCACAAAGGCAATTTGCATTATTAAAGAATTAATTTTATTAGTAAAAGTTGAATGTGCATTTTAATGGAATAAGTGTGATTGTATATCGTTGTTAAGTAAATCATCTATAAAGTATTTATGGAATAATAACAGAAATGTAAAGCCTATAGTATAAGAAGATACAGGAAGGAAGAAACATATTTAATAATAATAATAATAGCTAACACTGATATAGTGCTACATGCTAGGAACTGTGCTAAGTATTTTACAGTTATCTTATTTGATCCTTGTACCAATCCTGAGGTAATACTATTATCACTCCCCCCCCTTTTTTTTATAGTTGAGGAAATTAAGGTTAAATAACTAGCCCAGGGTATCTGGTCTTCCTAACTCCTGACAGTTTTATGAATTACTGTGGCACACACACACACACACACACACATATCACCATGTGGCCAATCTTCTGGCAATGAATTAAGCTGTCTGGTTTCTTTTCTGCTATCTTATCCTGCTCAGTGATCCCAGAATCTTCCTAAGACAATTCAAATGGAAGTGATTCATTTTCCTGGCATGGAGCTGGTATACTTTCCAGGTTTCACAAGCATACAACAATGGCTCTGAAGACCTTCAGTTTGGTAGTCAGTCTCATACCTTTCCTCTCCCACACTTTCCTCTGGAGCCTCCCAAACATTGAGCTAGCTCTGGCAATGCTTGTGTCAGTCTCATCATTGTGGACATTCCTGAAAAGTATACAGCCAAAGTAAGTGAACTTGTTGTCCACAGCATTCAAAACTTCACCGTCTGCTTTACAAGTAGTCAGAAAAGGCAATGCAAGGACGCTTTTTTTCTCTTCAAACTTTATAATTGATTGCATGACATGGGAGAGACACTGGTACAGGATTGCTCAGCATGATGTGCCCTTATCAGAGAAAGTACTGCACTCCATGAGTAGAGCAGAATTGAATTAGCTCAGAAGAAACACAAGATGCATAAATTAGAAAAGCTATCCCAAATGTTCATGGGACTATTTGTGTCCCACCTGTGGCACAGCATTCCTAACTCATATTGGTCTGGTCAGCCACAGTCACATACACTGTAACTTGACTCTAACATAGTGATGCCATTTTGGTCCTCTTCGAGAACAATAACCAATTAACCAACCAAAGAACTAAATTAGTTGTTGGACAATAACACAACACACACACAGGATGTTGCTTGAACTTGAACCCTTTACAGATTGGAAAAATCTGCCTAACCTGGGATCTCTCCATAGCTTCTATATCAGATGAGAAATCAAAATAAGTCTTTTGCAGAAGCAGTGGAAGTAGATACAGTACTGAATTTAGAGGCAGGAAGACCTAAAATCAAACGTTGTCTGAGATTCTTCCTGTCTGTATGATGTTAGGCAAGTCACTTGAACTTTTTGTGCTTCAGTTTCCTTATCTGCAAAATAAAGAAGTGGGACTGATGGATTCTTCCAGCTTTAAATCAGTGATCTCATGATTTAGCTAGCTAAAAATGTAAAATACATCAGGGAAGTTCACTAAGTTCTCTGCTCACATGGTTGTAGCTATTACTGTTGTGTGGTTTGCTGAACATACCATTTATGCAGCTATTCCAGGAATTTATTCTCATTTTAAACATAGCTCCTAGGTTTTTGAAAGCTAAGGTTTACATGAGCACAACCTCTATTTACTGGTCTAGGACAAAAGAGCAACTTATCATCAAAAAAGTTGATTTTAAAAAAAGAAAATTGTAGTGCTTGGAAAAGTTTTCCTTAGTTACCTAATTACAAGGGATAGGTACACTAATTCAGAGTATCTCATCCACAATCATTGTAACTAAAGGGTAGTTCCTATTTGTGACTTAGTGATGTGGAACTAAGAATACAAGAGAGCCCACTTATGATTTTTGAAGGTAAAAGAAACTTTCAAGACAGATGGATTAACAGAGACTATTAAATTCTAATTTTTCAAGTTGAAGTATAAAATGACTCCCCAAATTAATATAAAGCCATAATTATTTTTCAGATATTTGTGATCTTGGTCAAGTCATATAACCTTTCTTTAAAACATAAGATGTGAACTTGATGGCTTACAATGTCTCTTTCAGTTCTAAAGCTGTTGTCCTATATTTTCCCTGTCAGATTTTCATATGCTAAATTGTTTTGACTGAGTCCCAAATTAAATTTGAATTCCAAGTGAGAATTAATAAACCAGACTTTAGAACCAAGACCATTTCAAATCATCATCAAGGAATTCTGAAGAGTTTTCTTAAGAATCTTTCTTTTCCTTACTTCCAAAGTCTCACTGATCACTTTTCCTTTCCTTAGTGAAAAATAGTGATAATTTTCTCTTTTTTTCTCCTTTGCCGTTCTGTTATGTTAGTGTGATATTCAGACACTTTGCAACCTCTCAACTGTGAATACTAAAGTCTATCCATGCCTATAGATCATTCCGAGCTGATTTGAAGAGCTCTTGTCTCCCCAAACTCCAGAAGCAACCATTGTCATTACAATTCATTTGTCAATTAATCACATTATTATTCATCCTTCATTTTGAAGAGGACCAATAGCATTGTGATGTCAGAGTAAAATAGTAGATGATGGCTGATGTCTTGATTTGATTGTGAATTGAATTGAAGTAAGGCAGAGTTGCACAGAATCATCAGACTCACTCTGTCTTCCTGAGTCATCAAATTTCAGTGGTAAAACAGAAGTCAGGATAACCGGCAATGGCTTGGGATGCAGTAGATGACCTTGGTATCTTTGATGTGTGATTAAGCTTGAAGTTCTCCACAGCATCTAATTCCATTGCCTTCATGGCTGTTGGAACAAATTGTTGTCATTCACCTATTCATAGGGGAAAGTCTTTTACATGCTTGAGGTAGACATCCTCCTAACCCACTAATGGGTTTGAAGTCTGCCAATTACCCTTAACCTGGTTTAGCCTGTCTGTTAATACAGTATTATCAGAGTCTGGCTCCTGTGGATGCTACAGCTTCTTGGGAACACAGGTGAGGGTTGAGTGGTGGTGGACTCCAAAGATAGTTGAGCATCTCTGCAAAGGGCTTGGCAAGCCATCACTCTAGAAATACCTCCCTGAACAACCCATATACACCATTAATCACATACTACCTTACGAAAGTCCTTCTTATTGTTGTCTTGAAGGATTATTCAAATCAGGCCCTACTATTTCATCTTATACTTGTTTATGTCTGTTTCCCCAATTGAACTATAAACCCTTCAAACACACCAAGCATAGAATTATGGAACTTGAAGGGAATTTAAAGATCATTGAGTTCAACTTTCTTATTTTATAGTTGATGGCTTCTATTTCTTTGGGTTCCCCACAGGGTTTGGCACAGTGGTTTGCTCATAGTAAGTGCTTAATAAATATTTATTGATTTGATTTATGAACTACAAAATGACTCTTTAGTGGAACAAAAATTGAGCAATGGATGAGATATCATTAGGGAAAAGGCTAACTTGGTTTAGAGTTGTTTTTATGTTCAACAGAGATGCAGATATGAATGCAGAATACCTGGAAGAGTGAACTCTGGAAGAGTGAGTACAACTGAGGTTTCAAATCTTGTTGTTTAAAAGAAAGCCTTTAACAACTTTAAAGAGGTATGCAAATATAGCACTGAAATATATTTATATTCTGGCTCTGAAACGTCTTGTTATTTTCCTCAAGTTAAATATGGGGATACTTGGAATAATGAATAATATTAATTATATCATAAGATTCTGCCAGTCTAATACTCTATTCAAAGAGTATGCAAGACATAGATGCAATAGGTGAATATTTAATTAAGACATTAAAAATAAAGCAAATAGCAATGGGAAAATAATAATGTAATAAAGCCATTCTTAGCTTCTTGCCCATACATAAAACATTCCACCATTTTATAAGCTTCTGGGATACCAACCCTTTTTTTAAGTCCTTATGGCTCCTCCTTCCATATGGGGTGTGTTTAGAGTTACGGTTACAGTTGCCTCTAAACTCATATGCCAATAAAAATGAACTTGGAATTCAGTATCTTGGGACAGCCTAGATTTGGAAACACTGAGAATATTTCTCTATGCACTTCTCTTCCATATCCCAATTACAACCACATAAATGCTCTTTATTTCCATGTTCTCTACCTGTCATGGCTCTACTTTTTAAACCTCTCTCCTCTCAGAAGATTCCCCAGTAATTAAAATTGTCACCTAGTGGTGTCACCACTCTGTAGACTGAGCAGAGGCAATTTCTTCATATTTCTTAGCTTGACTCTAGTTATCATGTGAAATTAACTCATAGCGATTTTTCTTCTTGCCCATGCTTATATAGAAAGGGGTTGTTATTAATTTCTAGGAAGAAGGGTCTATACTTATATTGACTTTGGGAAGCAGAATTGAGGAAAACCATCTCTACTAATATAGCTTTGCCTGCAACTTAGTTTTAAAGAGTTGTTACAAGGAATGAGAAGTTTAAATGACCTGCTTGGGGTCCTATTGTTATTGTGGCTATGATTCAGAGATCTATTGGCATTTATTACTTTTTTTATTTGAATGAGAATTAGTTTTAATGTTTCTTTCACATGGAAGGGAAACATGAAGAATAAATGAAATACTAAGTGACTCCCTAATTGTTTGACCCAGGTGTTTTCCCTTCCAGACATGCTTTTGTCTGATTGGAAAAGATATCAGCGTAGATGCCTCAACCAGCAATGTCTAGGGAAAGCTTTTGTGCATCCTTCTGTGAGTTAATAAGGCGAGGGTCACCTTGAAATAAGCATTAAGTTATTCAGCAGGGGGTTTCCCAGCCACTTTGGACAGCTCCAGCCTCTCTAGGATCAAGGGCAATGGATTGATGAGGAGCAAATGTAGCTTTTGTCAGTTAAATATTGATCTCTGTTGACAATGGGATGCTCTGAGAATGATCACCCAAGCAATCTGAGATTCAATTTCATGATTGAATAGTTAGTAGTTGAGTCAGTTTATTAACAAAAGGCTTTTATTTGTCTGAGATTTGAGATGAGAAGGTGGATAGAAAAACTATATATTTGTTTACTTGCTTGTTTGCTAAAATTTATAACTATTAATACCATGTCCTACCAAATAAACACATTAAAATGATCAATGTAAAACATTAAAATTCCAAAGTCTGATCTCTTTATGATTGGTTTATAAAATTTAACATTGACTTTAACAAAATAATGAAAAAAATTCAATTTGTTTCACTGTCTCTTTCCAATCTATTTTTTCTTTATATATTTTCTAATTTTGTTGGCATTATTTTATTCTTATTATTTTTATATAACAGTAGCCTTTGAATATAATGTTCTAGTTTTGTTTTCTTTAATCTATTGGATTTAGTATCTTTTAATTCCTTAAATTTATTATTTCATTTATATCCTGCATCTTCAAAAGAGTCATCTATACTGTATACCTCCATTTCCTAATCACTCAGTTATTCCTCAGTCTTTTGGCACCTTAACTTCCTATTCCACAACTCTAAGAAATTGTTATTTAAATGCTATCACCTGGGAGGCAGCATGATGCAATGGAAAGAACATTACATTTGTAGTCAGAGAAATTAGGTACAATTCAGTTTGTAATATTTACTACTTGTATATCACTTAATCTCCCTGATTCATAGTTTATGTATCTGTATAATGAGGGGATCGGACTAGATGCCCTCTTCTTAAATGCTTAAACTACAATGTCTTTCTATCATTTTTTATTCTTCTTGATCTCTATGTAGCATTCAATACTGTTGACCACCCCCCTCCTTCATCTATCTTCCTTTGACTTCCAATTACTACTCTCTATAGATTTTACTAGAACAACCATTTTATAGCTTCTTCTCATATACTAGATGACATTAAAATCTACACAAATTCATAGAATCATAGTGCAATGGAAAGTACACTGAATTCCGAAATAAAAGAACTGGGTTTTGACAAACCTATCTAGTCTGCATATGAGTACAATTACCCAGTTGGTTTGATTTTAATTGAAGTTCAAATCTCAGAATTCTGCTGAGATCATGAAGCCAATGGTACCTCAGGGTATGATACTCTTTCTCTATTAACTGACTGAAAGTCAGAAGATTTAGGTTACTATACAGGCTCTGCCTTTAACTAGTTTTTTTTAACTTCACTTCAAATTCTTTGAGGTTCAATTTCTTCACTTGTGAAATGAGGAAAATGCATTAAATGACTTTCAAAGTTTCCTTCTAGTTCAAAAAGTTATGATGTGGAATTTCCTCAAGATGGTAAAATGAACAGGGACAGGATAGTCAAATTGTCTCACAAAACTATTCCTACAAAAATGAGAAAAGAGTACCACACAAACTAATAATGGAGAAATCCAAGAAGAAGAGATAGTGCATTTTTTCCAGCCTCAATTCACATAGAAACAGCTAGAAGACAGGATTTAGCAAAGAGCTCCTGGCTAAGGAGCACAGAGACTCCTTACTCACAGCTTAGCAGCAGGCCAAAGAAGTCCGTGGTCTATAGTTGTGTTCCTTTGTCCCTCATCTCAGATCTCCTGAATCTGCTGAACTTGGGCTAGGAGGACAGAAATTAAACTCTACTTGGCATAATGTGCTGACCAGAGGTACTACTGAGTTCCTTAAAACACACAATGAGTAGTACCTGGAAGTAGTGATGATGACTTTGGGATCTGAATCCCAAGTTAAGAATCAGTGGTCTACTAGAGTTCTTAGAAGAAGTAAAGCAATAATTTTTTAAAGTGATATTGTAAATGAAATAAATGCTTGAGAGGAAAGAAATGGGAGTGTAGAAAGATTAGTACAAGTACTCAAGTAATATACATCATGAAAATTAAATTGAACTAAACAGAAATTAATGACTCCCTGAGGTAACAACAACAATAAACTAGAACAAAATAAAAACCTTAACAAAATGGGAGAAAATGTAAGGTATCACATATAAACAACTAATCTGAAAGAACAAAAGTTCAAGAATATCAAGGGAATCAATTTAAAAAATAAAGGAAGCAGCCTGACAGTACCAGATTTTGAGTTATACTGCAAAATATTAATCATCAAAATACTTAACCCTGTTGCCTAAGTTGCTCATCTGTAAAATGAGTTGGAAAAGAAAATGGCAAACTTCTACTATATCTTTGCCAAGAAAACTCCAAGTGCTTTGGTACTGAAGAAATAGAGTAGTGGATCAGTGGCATATGATAGAATCACAGGACAAACTAGGCAATAACTATAGCAATTTATTGTTTGATAAACCCAAAGACCCCAGTTTCTGGGATAAGTACTCATTATTTGACAAAAACTGCTGGGAAAATTGGAAACTAGTGTGGAAGAAATTAGGACTTGACCCATATCTAACACCACATACCAAGATAAAATCTAAATGGGTTCATGATCTGGATATAAAGAGTGATATTATAAGTAAATTAGAGAAACGTAGTAGAGTTTACCTCTCAGACCTGTGGAGACTGAATAAATTTATGTCCAAAGAAGAACTGGAACTCTTAATTGAACACCAGATAGATAATTTTGACTATATTAAGTTAAAAAGTTTTTGTACAAACAAAACCAATGCAGCCAAGATTAGGAGGGAAGCAATAAAGTGGGAAATCATCTTTACATTTAAGGGCTCTGATAAAGGTCTCATCTCTAAAATATATAGAGAATTGTCTCATGTTTATAAGAATTCAAGCCATTCTCCAATCGATAAATGGTCAAAGGATATGAACAATTTTCAGATGATGAAATTACAACTATTTCTAGTCATATGAAAAGGTGCTCCAAATCACTATTGATCAGAGAAATGCAAATTAATATTCACATCCCCTCCAACATTCATTGTTATCTTTTCCTGTCATTTTAGCCAATCTGACAGGTGTGTAGTGGTACCTCAGAGTTGTCTTAATTTGCATTTCTCTGATCAATAGTGATTTGGAGCAACTTTTCATATGATTAGAAATAGTTTTAATTTCATCATCTGAAAATTGTCTTTTCATATCCCTTGACCACTTATCTATTGAAGAGTGGCTTGAATTCTTATATATATGAGACAATTCTCTATATATT
This sequence comes from Myrmecobius fasciatus, assembly GCA_023553655.1. Lineage (NCBI taxonomy): Eukaryota > Metazoa > Chordata > Mammalia > Dasyuromorphia > Myrmecobiidae > Myrmecobius > Myrmecobius fasciatus. Next base: position 193,029 of record JAJPUD010001919.1, read on the forward strand.
TTAGAAATGAGGCCTTTATCAGAACCATTAAATGTAAAGATGATTTCCCAATTTATTGCTTCCCTCCTAATCTTGTCTGCATTAGTTTTGTTTGTACAAAAACTTTTTAACTTAATATAATCAAAATTATCTATGTCGTGTTCAATTAAGAGTTCCAGATCTTCTTTGGACATAAATTTATTCCATCTCCACAGGTCTGAGAGGTAAACTATACTACGTCCCTCTAATTTGCTTACAAAATCACTCTTTATATCTAGATCATGAACCCATTTAGATCTTATCTTGGTATGTGGTGTTAGGTATGGGTCAAGCCCTAATTTCTTCCACACTAGTTTCCAATTTTCCCAGCAGTTTTTGCCAAATAGTGAGTACTTATCCCAAAAGCTGGGGTCTTTGGGTTTATCAAACACTAAATTGTTAAAGTTATTGCTTAGATTGCCCTGATATCATATCCTATGCCACTGATCGACTGCTCTATTTCTTAGCCAGTACCAAATGGTTTTGATGACCGCTGCTTTATAATATAGTTTTAGATCTGGTACAGCGAGGCCACCTTCATCTGCCTTTTTTTTCATTAATTCCCTTGAAATTCTTGACCTTTTGTTCTTCCAAATGAACTTTGCTACTATTTAAAAAAGGTTTTGTACAAATGAAACCAGTGCATCAAATATTAGAAGGAAAGGAAGAAACTGAGAAAGAATATTTATAGCAAATTTCTCTGATAAAGGCCTCATTTCTCAAACATATAGAGAATTGAGTCAAATTTATAAAAATAAAAGCCATTTTCCTATTGATAAATAGTTAAAGGTTATGAACAGGCAGTTTTGAGAAAATGAAATCAAAGCTATCTAGCTATACACCTATTAAAAATGCTCTAAATCACGTTTTTAATATGATTAAAAAGAGCTTTATTTTCTTCATCTGAAAACTGCCTGTTTTCTTATATTTTTATAAATTTGACTTAATTCTTTATGTATTTGAGAAATAAGGCCCTTACCAGAAACACTGGCTATAAAAATTGTTCATTGAATGCATTGTTCCAAAAAGTAAAACATAAAGCATTATAACTAATATTATATGGGGAGGAAAAACACCTGGATCTTTAGTGAAATAAAGGACATTCAAACACGCTTAATGAAAATTCTTTAATTTTCTTAATGAAGATCCTTTGAAATATTAACACAAATGCCTATATACAATTAAATCAGTTGTGAGGACAATATGATGATGAAATAGGAAGAAAAAATATAGTCTTGATACTTAAACTAGGGAGAGATAAAACTAGAAAGAAGCTTATACAGCAAATATGTATTTAATAATAATGACAAAATAATTTAAATAAGATAGCAAAGAATCTATAGCAATACCTCAAAAGATAGTACATTATGACCAAATAGAATTTATAGTAGGCATGCAAATTTGGTTCAATATCAGTACAACTATAAACACAATAGACTATGTATATTTAAGAAAAATCAAAATCTTATTGTCAATAAATTCAGAAAAAAAGCTTTTGAAAAAATAAAACAGCCATTTCTGTTAAAACATTAAAAACTATAGAAATTTTCTGACTCCAAATTCACCACATTTTCCATTGTTTTGTGAGTCATAATAGAGCTTATAAGAGTTGATGAGAATCACAGAGAAAGAACATCAAAAGAGAAGAAAAGAAAGACTAGGTGCTGGTGTAACCCATAGCTCGTGGTTGGGACATTAATAATGATCTAGAAGTCAGAATAGTAGAGGGAACCACTGTCCCAAAACTTCAGGAAGATGAGAATTTTGAGAAGGAGGAATTGATCAGTCATATGCTGCAAAGAGACCAAGAAGGATGAAGACTGAGAAAAAGCCATTATACTTAGCAAATAAGAATTCACTGTTAACCTTGGAGATGACAGTTTCAATTAAATGGTGAAATTCAAAGCCAGATTGCAAAGGGTTATGAAGTGGAAACATTAATACACTGCTAGTAGAATTGTAAATTGGTCAAAAGTGTCTAAACTGCCCATGCCTTTTGACTCTTTGACTGGGCCTATACATTAAAGAGATTAAAGAAAAAAGGAAACATACTCATCTGTATAAAAATTATTCAAAGAAGTTCTTTTTGGGTTGGTGAAAATTGGAAACTAGAGGAGTGCCCATCAAATTATGATTTATCAATGTAATGGAATACTATTGTGCTATTAAGAAATGACAAAAGGGATGGTATCAGAGAAACCTAGAAAGACTTGAACTAATGAAGAGTAAAGTGATCAGAGCAGAATCAAGAGTACAATCTGTATAGTACAATATCATAAAGACAAATTATTCTGAAAGACTTAAAAATGTGGATGAATGAATTTTTAACTTTGATCCCAGAAGAGCAATAATAATGAATGTTATTTACTTCTTGATGGAAATGTGATGGGGTCAAGATGAAGAATAAGATGCATGTTTTTAAACATGGGCAATGTAGAAATTTATTTTGGGTGACTATGTATATTACAAGTTACAAGAACTGGTTTTTTTTTTTTTCTTTTTCTTCTTCCTCAAAGGGAAGAAGAAAGGGGAGAAATGTTCCTTCATTGGAAAAAAAATCAAATAATAGAAAAAAATTTTAAAGTGAATAAAAGGAGAGGGATTGAATTAAATAGTGTAGAAGGAGTTTGGATGAAAAAAGGTGAAGAGATATAGAATGATAGCTTAAAGGGATGATAGTGTTAAGTAAAGGATTTTTAAAGACATGAGAGACCTGAATATGCTTAATTGTAGTAGTGAAGTCAACATTAGCTAAGGAGATAAGGAAGATTAGGGATTAAGGGGATGGCCTACCTCCAAAAAAAGTATCAAGGGATTGATGCAAGGGCATAAATAGAAGGGCATTCTTGATAAGACATGTCATCACCTGTTTGTCAAAGTTGTTGTTTGTTCTTCATTTTTGAAGAGGATTATGACATCCATGGACCATCAGGGACATGATGCCATGACAGTGTTGTACAAAGTCATTAGCCTCACTTTCTCCTCCAGAGCCATCTGGATCTAGTGGTCAGATACAGATCAGGATGAGTTGAGATGACTCTCATTTATCAAAGACTTGAATAATGGAGAAGAGAATGAGGTTGATGTCAATAAATTTTGAGGTATGTGGTAAAGAAGAGAAAGTTATGAATGGTTGGCTTCTATTTTCTGTAAAGGAGAAAAGAAGGTATTCATTCTTGACTCTTTCTTCTGCACTTCCAAAATTCACTTGGTTTTCAAGTCTAGATATTCTACCACTGCAACATCTTTCATATTTTTCACTTAAATCCTTCTGTTCAATTTTGGGCTACCAAGATTTTCATCAACTTAATTCAGGTTCTTATCAATTCTAACCTGATTATTACAACAACCTTCTAATTGACTTCCTAATTATCTCTCTATTCTTTAAACTCACACACTTTTATCCATAAACTTATAGCACTCTAATGTATGCTGATGATAAAGATCAAGAATGGTTTTTAAGACATTCTTTGAATATATTTAGCTATAAATACAATAGTACAGTTCTTCCCACCAGAGTATATTTAGTAATACATGATAAGGATGGTGACAAATGCAGCTGCAGTGACCAATTTGGAGAAACTCTATTGCCTGAATGGAATAGAAAATTAGTTCCTAAGAAAAACAATTTCCCAAATAGAGTTCTTCAGAAAAACATTTTTTAATTTATTGGATTTCTGACACACTATATGTGCTCTATTCTTCAACTCCTTCTGTGGCAAAATATTTCCAAAAAATTACAACCCCAAATGGCATTGAAAGTTATGAATCATTCTTCCATCTAAATTCTTCAAGGTAATTAGACTCACTCAAGGTCTCCTATATTCACTTTTTTGTGACTTAAAAAATGACCTTCTATCTAAGTAGGGAAAATCTTCCAGTGGGGGAGAGTGGGACCAGTGAGAGCACCAGGGAAAAATCTGGTGAAACATATGGCTCCACGGTCCTTTCCCATTCTTCTTCTCACTGTGTGATTTTTGGAAATTAGCAATGACTGCAGTGACGCATTGCTAACAGATAGCATAGTCCCACAATACACAGAAAACAATGGGGGGATACAGTGAGTCAGTCTTTCTGAAGATTCACAATGGCCTACCTTCCCTGTACTTGTACATGTTCCAGAGTTTGAAAAGAGGAAATAGCAAGAATCAGAAAGGGAATGGATCATGAAATTCTATGTTCTTCCAAGCCCCCAAAGGAATTTCCCTGTGCACTGTGTGAGAAGACTGTTGTTAAAATCACAAAACAATGAATGTAGGGGATATTGAAGTGAATCTGACCACTTTGGAGAATTTTGAAGGAGAAATTCAAGAAACCATTCTTCCTTTCTGAAGCCAAGAAGAAAATCCTTTGTTCTCTCCTCCTTTCCTTTTCCTTCTCCTTTTTCATCTCTCTCTTCCTCTTTCCCTCTCTTTCTCTTCATTGTCTCTCTTTTCTTCTCTTCTCTCTCCCTATTTGTCCTCCCTCCTCTTTCTTTTCTTCTGTTTCTCTTTTTTCTCTATTTTCTATTTGCTTTTCTCTCTCCCCTTCTCTCCCTTCTACTTGCTCTCTCTTTTCTCCCCGTTTCTCTTTTCCTGTCCCTCCCCTTCTTTCTTTTCTCTCTCCTTCTCTCTCTTTCCCTATTTCTTTTTTTTCTTTTTCTGTTTTATTTACACATGCTTGCTCTCATTTTTTCCTTTCATCTCTCTATTATCTTTCTGTTTTCTCTCTCTTTATGAGCTATGCCTTTTTCTTTGTCATATCTCTTAAGCCCCATCTCTCATCTTTGTTTCCTTACACTTATAATGGATGTCCAAGGGCTGGGACACTTACACCTTCTCAACTAAGGGAGCTCTTCTTTGGACCCTATGCACCAAGTGATCAGGTTCATTTTTTGGATGACCTGCTCTCCAATGAAAGAAACTAGGCTACCCTTTCCTCAATTTGGGGGGCTTCATTTCTGAAGAGGACCAAGGACATCATGGGGTGATATCTTGACTTGTGCATGAATTAGATTTAAGTGAGGCAGAGCTGCACAAAGTCATCAGCCTCATCCTCTCTTCCAGACTCATTAAATCCAGTAGCAAGACAAAGGTCAGGATGATTGGCCATGGCTCTGGATGTCAGTGTATGACTCAAGTACCTTTGACATCTGGCCAAGCTATAAACACTCCATAGTGCGTGCTTCAGCTGCTGTCATGGTTATCAGGACAAATTACTCTTATCCTCCCATTCCATAAGGAAAGTCTTCACATGTTTAGGGTAGACAAACCCCTAAGTCACTGACAAGTTTGAGGCCTGTTAGTTATATTCAACTTGGTTTAGCCCATCTGCTTTTACCAGTTTTACCTCCATGCATGCTGCAATTTCTTGAAACCATAGGCTAGAATTAAGTGCTAGGTGTACACCAAACTACTGCGTGAGCAGCAGTCAAAAAAAGCCTATCACCAGAGGTGTCCTCCTAAACATCCCATATATCCCTTGGCTTTGTATATTCTCATACTGGCACCCACTCCTTTTCTTCTATTTCTCTCTATCTCTCTTTGTATCTGTCTTTTCTCCTTCCTTTATCCCTTTCTCTTCCTTCCCCTCTCCCTATCTCCCATTCTGTCTCTGTCTCTCTTCCTCATCCTCTTTCCTCTTCTCTCCTCTCCTTTCCCCTTCTCTCTCCTTCTCTCCTTTCCTCTCTTTTCCTTTCTCTTTTTCTTTCTCCTCTTCCCCCCTCTCCTCTTCTCTCTCTTAGTCTGTCTGTCTCTGTCTGTTGGCCTCTATCTTTGTCTTTCTCTGTTTCTGTCTCTCTCTTTCCATCCTCCATCTCTTTCACAGATTAATACATCATAGAGTAGTGAATTTGCATTTCCTGTACTTCTCAGCAGTATCTTTAAGGAAACAATACATGAAAGAATTATGTTTCTGCTTGTTTGACCTGAGTCTGTGAAGGAAGTCATGGCGCAAAATATACTGTGTTGGTGCAGAATAGATGGGAGAATGTGGTGATGATGGCAATGACATATCTATTGAAAATAATAAAAATAACCATGTCCTGACAGCAATGCTTCTGAACAAAATGCAAATTATAAGTCATTACTGTGGTGACTTAATGTAATGATAATCTAAAATATAACTATGAGTAGTATACTTTAAAGAGACCATCCACAGCCCTATGAAGAGATATGTTTCCCTTCTGCTGGTCTCCTTTAATTCTCCCTCCTAATGTTTCTGAGGGGTTTTTTCCTGTCTTATCTTTGGTGGGAGAGAGTGGTGCTGCATACTAATGAAAATGGTTCTTGGTGCAGCTCCAACAGCTATTTGCAGCTACCTTGAGTTCTGAATGTTCCCAGTCCAAGGAGTTAGTCATTTGTGAGTTGTACTGAACTGGGGGTGGGGATGCAGTGAAGAAGGATGGAAGAAGAAGAGAGAGCCAGAAAGTTAATTTGTTGGTAGAAGGAACCAGCCAGAGAGCTCATGTTGTTTGGAGCAAAATGTCAAAGCTTCCACCTCCCTTAAACCCATTCCCAATTTGGTCAGTTAATCACCATGCTGGGAATAGGATATACTTTCTCTTATGATGTTCCCCTTCCCCCCAAAGGAAATAAAGACTATAATAGAATTGTAAGACTATAAGTTAGGAAGTAGAAATGAGAAGTTGTTGATGATGATGACAGGCTTTGGCCTTGAGTTGTTACTATAATATAATTGTGTCACCTCCTGAGAACATCATGTTCCAAAGATTAGCACCATGGAGGTAATTGGTATTTCATTTGGCCAAGTTCCCAAGTTTGGAGTGTTTACTTCAGGCTCTTTGTCCTGGCACCTAGATTCCAGACAGTGCCAACAAAAGAGACACTGTACAGTACTGGACTATTTGTCTCCAGAACTAGTAGAATATTGTACCAACTTCAGGGATCAGATGTGGAACATTAAATAGAAATTTGATCTATATCCACTAAGACATCTTTGCATAGGGCTAACTTTAGAAGAAGGATGACTTGGCAAGAGCTATTTTCCTATTACCTGAGCACACAATATGGAAGCCAATAAACCTAACAAAAGGAAAACAAATCAGAAATCCATCTCCATTCTGAATCTATGCAATTTAGGGACTGGAAGGGTTCCCATGGGATCAGGTAATTCTATAACTTGAAGCGACCTTTTCTGATTTTTCTCCCCTTCTTTAAAGATTGTGATTTTTATTAGCAGAGATGAGTCATTGTTTTTTAATATTTTCCACAGCTGGACTCAGTGAAATATCATTTGTTTTACGTGCCCTCAACTGGAAAAAACCAAAATAATTAGCCCAGTTGTCCCCATTGTGTGGGAGTTGAGGGACCTGAGAGTTTGTATGAGAAGTATCTGTGCTCATCAGGAGGGATTAGGGTGTGTTTGGGGAGGAGAATTGCTTTTTTCTTCATGTTTGGACTCGATGGCTCTACTGTGATTATATTGCCCATGTGGCACAAGCAGAGGCAGGTAAGAGAAGAGAAGAATCAAGGAGTGGCATTCTATAGTTATTCTGTCTCTGCTGGAAGAGTATTTGTTATTTTTGTATTTATTAACTTTATACTTGTGACATATATATATATATATATATATATATATATATAAATGCCCTTCTTATCTCCCTTATTAGAATTTAAGCATATTCAATGGCCAACAAGGATTCCTGAAGACTGATTATGAATAATGATATGCTCTGGAAGAGCAAGGACAATGTGATGTTATTGTAAGGCTTCTTTTCTGTATAGATTAGATTTGTATAGACCCATCTCAAGTCTCAAATTTTGTGATTCTGTAATAGTCAGCATCTGTGACAAGGGCAGCTAGGTGGAGCAGTGGATATACCCCTAGACCTGAATCAGGATAATCTGAGTTCAAATTCAGTCTTAGAGACTTACTTTGGAGGAGAAAATGACAAATCACTCAAGAATCTTTGCCAAGAAAACAGAATCAAACACTACTGAACAACAACAATAGTTAGCAGTTTCATTGTACGATGTGGGGGATTAAAATTGAGACCTGGTTCAGTTGATACAGTGTGAAGACTTCTGAATTTGGAACCTCAGGACCTAAAATCAATCAATTAGCAAGTATTTGCTATGTACTTTCTATGGGCCAAGCACTGTGCTAGACTGGTGATACAAAGAATGAAGCAATCCCTACTTGTATTGAGGTTACATTCTTTTAAAAATTATTTTCTTTCAATTAACACATCTTTATTTTTAACTCCCTTTTACCTCCACTGAGGAGAGAAAGAAAGAAAAAACAAATATAATAACTTTTAAACAAATATGAATAGACAAGAAATAGTCACATTGTCTTTGTTCAAAAATATGTATCTCTCTCTCCATCTTGAATCTTTCTCTTCTATTGTTAAGTAGAAGAGCATACCATTATTCATAATCAGTCCTCAGGAATCACTGTTGACCATTGAATGTGCTTAAATTCTAATAAGAGAGACAAGGACATTAAAATGTATATAGCATAAGTATAAAGTTAATAAATACAAAAATACACAAAATAGTTAAATACAAAGTAATTTGGGAGGAAGGACACTAGCAACTGGGAGAATCAGGAAAAGCTCCATGCAGAAGATGGTGTCTGAGATGCATCTTTAAAGATAAAGAGGGACTCTATAAGGTAGAGGTCAGAGAGTATACATTCCAGAAGTGTATAATGGCCACTGAAAAGGCTCAGAGGTAGGAGATTAATTATGAGTGGATAAGGAACAGAGAGAAAGCCAGTTTGGATTGCAGAGTGTAAGAGGAAGAAAGATATCCGATGAGACTGGAAAAATAGATTGTGATCAGGGTGGTAAGATCTTCCTGCTATCACAGCACTCTTTGAAGACCATGGACAAGTTGTGATTTGTGCTGGTGGAGGGAGTAACAACACTGACCAAAAACATATCATTAAGGTATTGAAATAAATAGACATTTTCTAGTATGTAGCTGTACATGAGTATATAAAAAAGATTTGATTTGATTTGTGGGTGGATAGAGTCCAAAACAGCCTATTTTTAGATCAATAAGAAGTAAAGGAAATCACACATACTTACAGAAGACAGGCATACTCTATAATATAAAATAACCCAAGTGCCATGCCAGAATTTTGCTTTGGTCTGCTTTGTTTTGTAAGACTGGTTTTGTAATTTAATTGACAGAGGAAGCTCCTGGTTGGAAACTTCCTCTATTTAGTCCTGTTCTGCAACTTTTAGTAAAGGGTTATAAGTAAGACAAATTGAAGTGCTCAAAGAAGGTTTCATAGAGAATGTGGCGTTTGAACAATGTGCATGAAAGTCTTCCTTCCTCAGGTACTGATAATAAGAATGTGGCAATAGCAGGACCCTTCTCTATCATCCCAAAGGCTGGGAGGTCCAGACTATAGGATCTGTTCTACCACCAACTATTTGTGTGATCTTGGGAGTCTCTTTCCTCATTTTTAAAATGATAAATTTGCACTGTGAGCTTTATCAGTTATTGATATTGCCATGGCCTCCAACAAGAAGCTTAAACCAATTTCCCTAGCATCAGGCCATTAAACAGAATTTCAAGGGATTGTTTCTGAGGTTCTTTCCAACTTGAGATCTATGATTCTCTGTACTTACCATTTCTGGTGGCTTTGAGGTCATGTTCATTAGTTTTTCTGCTTTTAAAAAAACAAGGGAAAGGATAAAAAGGAGATGGTGAAGAGATCAACCTAGGAAGAGTAGAAAACATCCATACTATCTACCAAACTCTGCCACGTTTCATTTTACCCTGTAAAGACTTTACACAAGACTTCCCCACTCGGCAGAAGCTCTATCCAAAAACTTGGTATAAAACTGTAATTTGCCCAACTTGCTCCATGGAGATTCTCTGGCCCTGAGATGCTTTCATAGAATGCTTTTATAAAATGAAAATCATCTATTTTATTCTTTCCCCGACCTCACAATGTTCCTAGAATAATGAAGCAATGTCTGACTTGTAACTCATTCCTGTAATCCCTGCTATTAAGAAAGGCTGGCTAATGGATCCCTTGAATTCAGTTCTGGGATACAGAAGAGCTAAAGATGATTAAGAGTCTGCACTATTTATGTAGTGAGCCTTCAGGAGAAAAGGGCCACCAATTTGCTTAAAGAGGGGAAAATTGGCCCAAGTAAGAAAAATGAAGCCAGTAAAAGCTTCCCTGTCTAGCAGTATTGGGAACAGAGCCTATAAGTGGGCTGATGTGTTTCTAACCTGGATGAGTTAAGGAGACCTATACTCCAAAAAAGAAGGAAAAAAGGAAGGAAGGAAGAAAGAAAGAAAGAAAAAGAAGGAAGAAAGAACAAAACAAAGAAAATGAAAAACAAAGAAAGAAAGGAAAGAAGACAAGTAGGAAGGAAGAAGGAAGAAAAGTAAAATCAAAGGATCATAAACTTAGATCTAAAAGGGATTTTAGATGTCATCAAACCCAATCCTCTTAATTTGGAAATAAGAAAACCGAATAAAAAACATGTAAAATGCCCAAAGTCATGTAGGTAGCGTAAGTACTCTGTTTCCAAGTCTAGCACTTCTCTGTATCGATTTAACTAAATAAATAAATTTAATGAATATTTATTCAATGCCTACTATGTGCAAGGTGCTATGGTACACATTACAGATACTAAAAAAAAAATTAACAAAAGACAGTGCCTGCCCTCAAGAAGATTATAATCTAATGGGGCAGGGAGACAAGATGAAAACAAATACCATGAAGACAAGCTTTGAATACAGGAAAAATAGGAAATAATTAACAGAGAGAAGACACTGGATTGAAGAGGGGTTGAGGAAGACTTTCTGTAGGATGTAGGATTTTATTGGGAGTTACATGAACCAGGCCATTCAGTAGTGGAGTGGAGGAGGATGAGCATTCCAAGGTATGAGGAACAGCCAGAAAGTCTGGAGCAGAGAGAGTGGTTATTCACTGAACAGCCAAAAGTCCAGTGACACTGGATCAAATAGTACATATTGGAAGAGTAAAGCATAAGAAGATTGTATACCAAGTTTATGGGATCATAGACTTAAAAATATAATTGAAGCCTTTTGTTTTTGCTTCACAGCAATTTCTGGCTACACTATGCCTTCCATCCCCAATCCCATCAAATTGAACCTTTCAGTATAACAGAGAAGAGCATTTAAGCACATATATTTGATATAGTGACTACATGGTACAATGTATACAGTGTATACAGTATTTATCTTAGCAGCCATTCTTTATATAATACGGCACTGGAGTTTAATTACTTAGTTCAGCTTCCTTTTAATGACTCCCCCCCCCACTTAAATTGCAAATTATCTATCTATCTGTCTCTGTCTATCTATCTGTCCATCTATCTCTTCTGGATTCTTCTTATTTCATTCTGTATAAGTTCATATGATATCTTTTCTTTTTTAAACCTGATCTAAGATTTCATAGAGTATCCTTTGATTGACATCTTCTCTGTAATTTATCATTTTGGAGAGTTATTTGCCTGGGGGACTTGCCCAGGGGCACAGTCAGCATGTGTCAAAGGTAGGACTTGGGGTCTTCCTGACTCCAGTCAAGTTGTATATCATGGCATCATCTGAGTAATAAGAATTTGTATAAAGAATGGGTCACAAAGCAAGAAATAGACACCAGTTCTATTAGAAGTAGAACAAAATCAATGCCACTTATTTAATTTTTCCCTAGTTGCTTCATACAGCTCAGTGGAACACACACTATCCCCATCCCCTCAAATCCCAAATCCTATGAATACTTGGTTCAACTTCAAAGTACTCTGAAAGCATTGGATTTATTTTAAAATTTAGCTTCCTTTGGGACTGAAGTACTTAACAGGAGGCTGTTGAACTCATGAAAGACTTCTGGATGTTTGCATTGGCTCTGCTGGACATTCATTCAACAGAAAAGGAAGCTTGCTTCCTTTGCCAGTAGTTCAGTTTGAAAGGCCTGGTGCCCAAGTCTTAGAGCAGCTGCTACTTCAAGGGGTGGAGGTGGAGGGTAGGCCTTACATTCCTGGGCCTCCTGTTGTTGTTTCTCTGTGCATTTAGATGCAGTCAGACTAGTCAATATTCCAAAACCAGCATTGTGTGAGAAAAGTTAATTTTTTCTACAAAATGAAATGAAAAGTACCATTTGGAGCTGAAGAGAAATCCATTTCTGAGAAATCCAAATCATCTTCCATTAACTTTTTTTTCCAAGGAGTATTATTTCTTGAGGCAATATTCAAAACAGATTTTTTTCTCAAAATGCTTAACATGGTGATTCAACTCAATTCTAGAAACAGTAAGACTTCATGGAGCTCTTGCCACAAGCAGGGCTCTGCACTACGCACTGTTAAGTACTAAAGTTGCTAGCTTGTTCTAGTGCCAACCACAATTCTATATTGTTTTTAAAAATTTACACACCATGTTCACTAGTCTCTGACAAAGAGAAATTAAATGAATTAAGGTCCCCAATGCTATTTGCACGCAAATCTAAAATTCTGGGACTGATTACTAGAAATTTTCTGTAAATTTTAAAACTTGCAAGGGATTTGGGTATAAAAGGATGATTGGGTGGGAAAAGAGTGAAAGTTGGTGAGTAGATTAATAATCTGTGAATACACTTAAGGATTTTAAAATGAAACAGGTGCAGTTAAACCCTTCTCACCCATTCACCCAGTCTACCCACAAAGTCACATAGACTAAGAATGTGAGCTCATAGAAAACTCCAATTGTCAACCTTCTGGATTGTCTAATCTTCTGGGTTCTTGAGCCAGGGCCCAGAGTAAGCCTGAGTTCATGTAGCCTGAGGAGTTTAGGGAGTGAAAAGGAAATACCCACAACCCAGAAAAATAAGCTTTGCCATTGCAAAATGACTCCTATCCATTACAGAGTTAAAACTAGGGTATAAGTAGGCTCAGAGCCTTGTCTAAATGTGCTAAAATGTAAAAGGCCCTGACAATTCTTATACTTCTCCACAAAGTAAAAACAACTGAGTTTAGCTCTGAGATAGCAAGAATAATTCTTGAAAGTGGGAAGCTACCTATTTTTTTTTCCTTCTCTCATACCTCAAATGAGTTTTTACCTAGAGTTTTCAACTCTAGCAACAACTTCCCCAGAAATGACTTCTTGTTACCCTGGATCTTTCCCTTCCATTTAGTCTTATGTGCTTTACTCCACTTCACCAATTGAGTTAAGGGAACCTTTCTTATGCTATGTCCTGATTGCTATGGCTCTGCTCTTGAATTTCCAGAAAGCCTCTTCACCTTTCCCCAAATCCTCTCTCTCTTCTTTGTTCTTATATTTTCTCACCACAAGAAATTAAACTTACACTTTTATACTATGGTAATATGATTAAAAATTTTTTTTTTTTTTTTGCTGAGGCAATTGAGGTTAAGTGACTTGCCCAGGGTCACACAGCTAGGAAATGTTAAGTGTCTGAGGCCAGATTTGAACTCAGGTCCTCCTGACTTCAGGGCTGGTGCTCTATCCACTGCACCACCTAGCTGCCCCCGATGATTAAAATTTTAAACGCATTTTCCTTCTCTTTCTTCTTTTCCCCTCCCCTTCATTCATTATATTGTCTGTATATATTTGGCAGATTGGTTGAACAGTGATGAGTATTTTGACTAGAGCAACTCATGAAGGTGTGAAGACCATCTAAAGAACAGAAGAGCTGAGATTCGTGACAATGGAGAGAGTTCACATCCAACCTCCATGAAATCATCCCTCCTTGAGAACCTGGAGTTTTGATAATTCAAATAAACAACACTGTTAGATAATGCTCCACAAACAAGTATAGGTAATGACTGAAAGAAGCTGCATTGAATCCCTGAGACTGAGAATATAGGTAAGATGATCAAGGAGGTGGCTTTTGAACCAGAAAGTCTCAGTGTTGGAAGCAGTGAAATACTGTAAAGTGAAAAACTAAGCTTTTCATAGGTCTTTGATCAGTGAATTTAATTTTTTCCCTCTTGCATCTACTAAAAATCTGTATCCATTATTCAAAAAGCATTTATTAAATTCCTATTATATACATTATGTTAGATTAGCTATACAGTTAGTGTCCTCATCTGTAAAATAACAGAGTAAAGCTAGAAATCTATAAGATATAAATCCATGACACAAAGACAAAGTCCCAAACATCCTCAAACAGCTTTTATTATTCTGAAGCACTTAGGTTCTGCCAAGGAACTCATATTTGCCTGTATCACAGTGGACAGTTGACTGTGGCCTATAAAGCTTTCCTGGTAACCTGGCCTTGGTTAGAGATGTCATGCTAATGAGGACAAAGTCAAAGGTTAAATCTTCACACTGGTCAGTTAATTCTACAAGGAGGAAATAAAGCAGCATCTTATTTGCTGGAATATACTTGTCTCCCATCTACTAACAAATGTACCATGAGCCCTAAAAGATTAGAGTAGAGAGTATATCTGGCCTTTTGACCCTCCTAAAGAAAAATAATAACCAAAAAAATAAAACAGAAAAAATTACAAATCATGAATCATCGAAATAAAAAAAAGGCTGAAAGGAGTGTTTAAATCCTTGCTCTTCTATTTAGTTCTTACATGAGGGGGCCAGACTAGAAGGTCTCTAACCATCATTACAGTTTCATTTTTCAGTTGTGTCTGATTCTTTGTGAGGCTATTTGAGCTTTTCGTGGCAGAGATAATTGGAGTGGTTTACCATTTTGTTCTCCAGCTCATTTTACAGATGAGGAAACAGAGGCAAACAGAGTTAAGTGACTTGCTCAGGGTCACATAATTGTGTCTAAAACTCAATTTCAACTCAGGAAGAAGCCTTGTACACTATTCACTGCATCATCTAGCTACCCCAAATAGTCCAAAGTCCCTTCCAACTCTAAGTAGATAAACTTGTGATCTTCCCCAACTCCTTTATTTTATGGTTAAAGAAAAGGAGGTCCAGAGAGGTGCTGCATAAGGTTATATAAGTTAGTAGCAGGGTTAGAATTCCCAGGACATAGTTATTATTGCCAGAATTTGTTGCCTCTTTGGTTAATGATGGGTCACTAACAGATTTTTTTTAAGGACAATGCAATGTAAGTGTCATTATTTTATTAAAGATTCTTCTTTAAAAAAATTTTTTTTCTCTCCCCTGGGAGGGCTTTAGAAAAGTATGACAGGTGGGCAGTGAATAGAGCACCAGCCCTGAAGTCAGGAGGACCTGAGTTCAAATGTGGCCTCAGATACTTAACCCTTCCTAGCTGTGTGACCCTGGGCAAGTCACTTAACCCCAATTGCCTGAACAAACAAACAAAACAAAGAAAAATATGACATGCATTTCTGATTATTGCCTGTTGGATGTTTCTGTCTAATCAGAGCTGAAATTTACTTGAGTTGAATTCATTTCCCTTTTTGAAATAGAAATTCCATATGCCCCTTGTAACATGCTGCCTTCTAAGGATGCTGAGTGTCCTGACAGACAAGTGTGAACCAGGACTGCTAGTACCAGCTCCCTCCTCCTCCAGCCACATAAAATACAAACTATGGTGTGTATATAGAACACCTGCAAGACAAAGTTGCCTTTAGAAAATTTATTTTTAGAGCTGAGGGTGGGAAGGAAAGGGGATAAATATGGCACCTGGAACTATTTGCCTCCTGCCGAGGCTTAAAATACCATGAACAAATGGCTACCATCAGTTGCTTTGCTTCTCCTTTGATGCTGGTGCCCTAATTCAGCACAACTGTTTTGCAAAAACTGCAACTGCCTCCATGAGGAGGTTCACAGTTCTACTCCTTAAATGTGCAATGTTTTGGTTCAAATGTGCTAAGGGTATCTAAGGTGGCCCAGCAGATAGTCAAGAATATCAAATCCTGCTTCAGACATTAAGTGGTTATGTCAAATTGTGTCTCAGTTGCTCCATCTGTAAAATGGGAATAATAATCATGTCTCCCTGCACTGCCTTCTCAAGGATTATCATAGGCATAAAATAAAAAAAATTGTAAAGTGCTTTGCAAATCTCTTAAAACTTGCTTCTTCTGACAATTTTTTCTGTTAACGATCATATTTCCCACATTTGAAACTCTGGGGCTATTAAGGGTAAGGTAGGTGGTGCAGTGGCTAGAAAACTGGCCCTAGAGTCAGGAGGGCTTGAGATTGAGTCTGATCTCAGATCTTTATTAGCTGTGGGAACCTGGCCAAGTCACTTTGCTCTGATTGCCTCAAAAAAAAAGGAAACTTTAGGACTATCTTTGGCACTTCCCTGTTTTCTTGTATTTAATCAATTAACATGTCCTGTTCATAAGCTCATAGCATCATAGATTGAGAACTGGAAGGAATTCTAAAGGGCATCTAGATGAGAAAAGTGAGGCTCAGAAACATGAAATGATTTTCCTATGATCCTACAGTGAACTTGGGGCTGATCCTGTCTTTGCAATGGGAGAAATGCTGAAAAGTTGGGTTTAAACAGAGTATTGCAAGATTTGAGGTAGTGTGAGTTAGTGGGTATCACCGACTAAGAGATTTTCAGAATGTGAGAGGTTAAGGAAGGATTCCACAGAACAATGAAGTGATCAATACAAGCCTTGAGCAACAAGGAACCAGGGGGCTAGGAAGGCACAAGTGGATTCAGTCAATCAGAAAGAGTCTTGTGGTTTTGAGAAAACCATAAACTTAAGATACTAGCAGATAGGGGCAGCTAGGTGGTGCAGTGGATAGAGCACCAGCCCTGAAGTCAGGAGGACCTGAATTCAAATCTGGTCTCAGACACTTCCTAGCTGTGTGACCCTGGGCAAGTCACTTAACCCCAATTGCCTCAGCAAAAATCGGGGGGAAAAAAAAGATAATAGCAGATCCCATCCAGACTAGTTGGGGCCAATGACCTGACATGACCAAATCACTACTGTGCCTGCTTAATAGGCTAATTGATTATTAAATGAGTTGAATAAATTAAAATTAAATGATTTGAATAATATTGAATATTAAACAACACACTCCATAGGAGGAATTTTTTGAACTTGGGATGTATGATGAGGGAGGAAAAACATTTTTATATATATTTAGGGGAAATTATATAGTAGACATATCAGAAAGATTGTAACCCAGAAGGGAAGGACCAGTCTGGTCTCTGAAGGGAGGGACTATATCAAACTAGCAAGCATAAAGCTTCTCCCACTTGTGTGCCCAGGACTCCCTCTTCCCAAAGAAGAACAGGGCCCGCTTCTGGCTATAAGGGTTAAGATGATCCCTTAAGATTCTACTTTTGTTTTTCCTGAGGCAATTGGGGTTAAGTGACTTAGGTCACATAGCTAGGAAGTGTTAAGTGTCTGAGACCAAATTTGAACTCAGGTCCTCCTGACATTAGGGCTGGTGTTCTATACACTGTGCCACTTAACTGCCCCAAGATCTTCTTTAATAAATTTTCCTCAATGTCTGATTTTCTAAAAGGAAGTTTTAGCAATTAACAAGGGGAAAGATAAAGGCTAAGTTCCCTAACAGAACTTGCCATTAACAAGGGGAAAGACATCATTAAGGAGGGCTAAGTTCCTAATGAACTAGCTATTATGACAGTAAGTGGGCTAACCTTAAAAGAAATGGGCAAAGAAGAGAGGTACCATAGGTTTTTTTAATAGGAGAAAAATAAATTTGGGGGTTGGCATCTATAGCTTGGACTTCTGATTGGATACAATAACTATGGGGTCATGATAATTTTGTCAATGCAAAGGATTTGACAAAGACTTCAATAGGAGCCTCCTGCAATAAAGGCCTTCTTAGGATAACCAAAGGCCTCTTAATACCCCTCCTTGCTTGCCTCAGGGATATCTTGGCCTCCCAATTTTATATAGCAATTCAGTTTCACTCCAGTTAATGCTCCTCTCTATGGCCCAAGAAGCTACCCAAGACCAAGAACCTATCAGTACCACCTATCTCCCAGAACTGCTGTGAGAATCAAATGAAATATTTGTAAAATGTTTGGTACATAGTAGGTACTTAATAAGTGCTTTTTTTCCTTAATAGAATTTTATTGACTTTGTTGTTGATAATTTACTTTTGGCCCACTTGAGATTTCATCTAACTCCTTAGCTTGCATTTCTGTTATGCACTTATCATACATTATAGTTATTGCTGTTGTAGTTATTGTTTTATGCATGCATGAATATAAGCCTATTGAAATATAAGCACCAGGAGTGACCACTTATATAAGCTTCACATTTCATTGCCTTTGGTAGTTTCATCTCATTATTTCTGCTTCCATAGTCATTCTCTTAATTCCTGCTGGGCAGCTGAAATCTTGCATCTCTGTAGAGAGAGAAAGGTTAAAGAGCTGGAGGAATGTTGTATATATGTTTATGTTTATGTATATGTTCTCTTTTGCAACTTGGGAAATTGAAGAGAGCAGAAGTGGATTCCAACTTAAGCCTTGGGGTTGGGGCTGGTAACAATTTGCCAATGTGTTACAAGTGGTTTGATTTTGACCATACTTTTTACTATTTTAATTAAATTAACTAAATATATTAATAAATTAAATTAAAAATTAAAATTTACTATTTAACCTTGACTCTTGAGGTATCAATGAAGAAAGCAACATGCCTAATCAGAAAAGAATAAGTATGACTTAGAGATGAAGATCTGAGTTCTTGAGTAGCACTTCTACTCTTGACATTGGTAGGCAGCCTAGACAAAAGAACCCCAGATTTAATCAGCAAGGGAGCAAAGTGCTGGGTGATTGACAGCTACCTGATCCATTGTCCTGAGTTGTGTTTGGACTAATCTATTATACTTGAATCTGTTTCAAGATCCCTCAGATATTCTGGTGTAGATGCAATTCCATGGCCAAAAAAAAAAAAAAAAAAAAAAAAAGGCTATAGCCAAACTCAGACCTCCCTACTGATCTGTCTCTTGCAATGCTCAGCATGAGGAGATGTAATGGTTGAGTCAGTCCATAGGGAAATCTTTCCTATCTTATTCCTAAGGAACTCTCTCTCTGAAGAAATAGGAGAAATAATTATAAAGCTACTGAGTGGATGAAGATCAAAAGGATAAAGGCTTGAGATGGGACTGAGGAAGGACATTGACAATCCTATGAATGTGTAGGGCTTTACTTCCATCCCTCTGATTTTGAGAGAGGGAGAGACTGCTGGCCTCCTTATCTTGACTTTCCTACTTCTTTTCATGTCTGCATGGGGTTCTTCTTTAGGAAAATTAGCAATAGCTTTGATCCAGACAGCCCTAGTATAAAGAACCTCAAAAGGGATGAAGAAGGAAGCAGAGAAGGAAACTTGCTACTCTAACTACATTTTTAGCTCCCTCAACTCTAAGCAAAATGTTTTTGTCTGGGAGGGGGGAGCATGAAGCAGCAGAAAGAATACTGAATTTAAAGGTAGAGATCCTTGGTTCAAATCTCAGCTCTGCTACTTATTATCTGTGTGATTTTGGTAAGAACTTCTCTTGGCTTAAATTTCATCATCTATAAAATTAGGGGGTTGTATTTTATGACTCTGAAGTCATTTTTAATTCTAAATTTGGAGACATAGGAGTATAGTCAGTCCACAAACATTTATGAAGCACCTACTATGTACCAGGGGAAAAAACACTGCTTCTAGGTCCAAATATAGTACTTACTACCTATGTGACTTTCGGTCAGTCACTTAACTTTATCATCTATAAAGTTAGAAGCTTGGATTAGATGGTTTAAGAGGTCCCTTTTGGCTCCTCTGAAAACTATAGAAAATGCAAGTGCACATATGTGTTATCTATGCATTCCTTAGCTTCTAATGCAATGCTTGGCATAAAATAGGTGTTTAAAAAATAGGGAAAGGAACAAGAGAACAAGCATTTATTGAACATTTGCTATGAGATGGGCACTTTACAAATTTATACCATTTGGTCCTCCCAACAACCTTCTAAAGTAGGTGCTATCCTATTTTATAGTTAGGGAAACTGAGGTAGACAGAAGTTAAATGACTTGCTGAGCTAGTAAGAATCTGAGGCTGAATTTGAATTCAGGTCTTCCTGACTCCAGGCCCATCATTCTATCCATTGATTGTTGATTGGTTAATAATCCACATTGTATAAACACACAAATTTGTATAAAGATATATTTATATATAACATATATAAGTATTAATATCCACCAACAATCAGCAAATTAGTAGACTGTTTTTGATAGCTGAGATTGACTCTAGTTTTAGAGTTTACAAAATGTCTTACATACATTATTTCATTTAATCCTCATAAAAAACTTAGAGAGGAAGTAATGTAAATAGTATACTCATTTTATAGATGATAAATTGTAGTTGAAGAAAACCATGACATAACAATGGTCCCATGACAGTTGGAAAAGAGAGTTTGGAGAGTTAGAACCAGAGTTCAGGTCTTCTGATTGAAAATTAAGGTCTGGTTGCACACAATGATATTAGCTACTATCAGCTACTATGCAGTGGACTCTTGTGGATACTTCTGGCTTCTGCCCAAGAGTTTATTTGATAATATAGCACATTTCATTATAAAGAGATATTAACAAACTGCCCCAAAGTCATAAATTGTGCGTGCACATTTCTTTATCCCTAAGATTAATTATCAAATATTCCCTTTGATGTACTGAATCCCCCATTTTAAATCTATCCTTGGAAAGGGATTAAATGAAAAAATAGACATGAAATACTTGAAAATGTACAGTTATTATTGCAAAGAGAGAAAGGGACTACATTTATGACTTTATGGGTAGAGGGAATTCCTATGTAAAGACATATCTTCCACCATTTTCTCTGCATTTTCTCTGCAACTTACAGTCTTGGTGGTATTGCCTAGAGAGTTTTGAGAAGTTTAGTGACTTGTTCAGAGTCCCAACTAGTGTGTGTCAGAGGCAGGACTTGAATCCAAGTCTCCCTAGGCTTGAGGCCAGTTTCTATTATAACAGACTACCTTTCATTGGGTGTGTGCCTATATCTATATGTATGCATGTGTATGTACATGCATATACACACATGTATGGGAAGTGCAATACATGTACACAAAAGTCCATTGTGTTCACACATGTGCATAATAAGAAATCAACATGCTTGTGCATTGTGTATATGCATGCATGCATGCAGATAATTTGAAATGCATATACTTGTGCATATACATATATGCACATAAGTGTACTGCATGCACATGTAGCATGACCATGAACGCATACTGTATACAGTAAAACACACATGCCCACAATTATGCACATATGTGTTACATGAAAGCATGTATGCATGCATATATAATTATACACACACATATATAATGGAAGGGAAGGAGGGAACTAAGGGAGGAAGGAATGAAGGAAGGTAGGAAGGAAAGAAGCAAAGAAGAAGAAACAAAGAAACCTTATATTACTTAAGCAAAATCAAGTAAAGCATATTCTCATCCACAAATTCATTTCTTGATTCTATGTATTGTTCTATTGAATTCTATATTGAAGTAGATAGAATTCTTAATCAGACCCCTAGAATCACAGATTATCATTTATTCAACTAGAGTTATTAAGTCTTTCAGGATTGTTTATCTTTGCAATATGTGGTGGAGTGGATAGAATGTTGGGCCTGGAATCAAGAAAATCTGAGTTCAAATTCAGATCCAGACACTTACTCTGGCTGTGTGACCCTGGGGAAGTCACTTTATTCTGTTTGCTTCAGTTTTCTCATCTGTAAAATGAGCTGGAAAATAAAATGGCAAACCACTCCAGTATCTTTGCCAAGAAAACCCCAAATGGGATGATGAGGAGTTGGACATGACTCAAATGATGGACCAGATACAATATTGATTGTTTTAGTTCTTCTCACTTCACTGAGTATCATTATATCTGTTTTCCCAAGCCTCTCTGAAATCATCTCTTTTTCCTATTTTACTGCACAATAATATTCCATCACATTTCTCTACCATATGTTGTTCAGCCATTTCCCAATTGATAGTTATCCCCTCAGTCTCTGATTCTTTGTCATTACAAAAAGAGCAGCTATAAATGTTTTATCCGTATAGGATTTTTTCTTCTATCCTTGAATCTCTTTGGGACACAGGACTCATAAAGGTGACACTGAGTCAAAGGTAATGTACTGTTTAGTAACTTTTAGTACATAATGCCAAATTTCTTTCCAAATGGTTGGACCAATTCACAGCTCCACCATCACTGAGACACAACTTATTCATGTATGAATTGTTGATGGAGATTGGTCTTTACAGATGTATATGTGACTAAAACTTTGAAGAGGTCTGTGTACTGTATTACATCCTCAGGAACCTCAAGTTGGAGAGGTGAATTTAACTTCCATGGAACAATAAGGTAGAACAATAATGCACAAACTACATAGGAGTAACTCCATGCACAATAAGATTTCAGAGAACCAGAGAGGTATGTGGAGGCTCAAGAAGTGGATAGTACTTAGAGAAAGAAAGTAAATAGAAGAGACATAAATTTTAAAGGATCAAAATGTTTGAAAAAAGTTGGTGAGGATATTCTAAGCAGGAGGAATAAAGACAAAAAAAGGAATAAAGATGGAAGTCTGAGGAGACATGCTGATGTTGGAAGTCATTGGAGACTTATAAGAAATAAGAACAGGTAAAGAAAGACTTAAAAGTCAGGCAGAGGATTTTGAGTTTGATTTAGCTGAAATTATGTTTATTTTCAGAAATTGAATGGAAGGCAGTATGGTTTAAGGGAAAGAGTATTGGCTCTAGAGTCTGCTATTCAGGTTAAATCTCACTTTTGATGGTTATTATTTGATGGCATATTATTATCATGGATTAATCACTTACTTTGTCTCACTCTCACTTATCTCTACAATGGGAGGGATATGGAAATAGATGACTCTAAATTCCATGATCCTACAGTACTCAAGTTCCAGAAGCATGAAATAGGATTCAGGAAACTCTGCATCCCATCTTATATTTTATGATTTTATTTAATTATTTTTGCTAACTAGGTCCTAAGATCAGTTGCTTTTTGTTTATTTGTTTATTTTTCAGGAAGGACTAAATGTACTATGAGTACCTATTAAATTTTGCCATCCTGGGCAGAAGTCATGGTTGTTCATGTCTAGTTATTACTCTATGCTTATGCAAAATAATTTTATGATGATCTTGTGATGATTACTGCTGTCTCATGGGGGTAATTAGAAAAATTGTTTTGTAAATCATAAAGCACTGTACAAATATAAATTGCTATTTTGGTTCATGTCATTATCACTGTTTTCTTGAGTATTTGTGTTGAGAAACATTTTTACCTGAAAATAAATAATATTTTTGTCATCTTAGTGATATGGGAAGAGATATAAAGGAGTGAAGAAAGATCAACAGAAAAAGACATTGGCAGAAACCCAAAGACCCCAGTTTTTGGGATAAAAACTCACTATTTGACAAAAACTGCTGGGACAATTGGAAACTAGTATGGAAGAAATTAGGCATTGACCCACACCTAACACCGTATACCAAGATAAGGTCAAAATGGATTCATGATCTAGGCATCAAGAATGATATTATAAACAAATTAGAACAATGTAGGATGGTTTACCTCTCAGACCTGTGGAGGGGGAAGGAATTTGTGACCAAAGAAGAACTAGAGGTCATCATTAATCACAAAATGTTCGACTATATCAAGTTAAAAAGTTTTTGTACAAACAAAATGAATGCAGACAAGATTAGAAGGGTAGCAGTAAACTGGGAAAATATTTTTACATCCAAAGGTTCTGATAAAGGCCTCATTTCTAAAATATATCGAGAATTGACTCAAATATATAAGAATTCAAGCCATTCTCCAATGGATAAATGGTCAAAATATATGAACAGACAATTTTCAGACGAAGAAATTGAAACTATTTCTGGTCACATGAAAAGGTGCTCCAAGTCACTATTGATCAGAGAAATGCAAATTAAGACAACTCTAAGATACCACTACACACCTGTCAGTTTGGCTAAAATGACAGGAAATGATAATGATAACTGTTGGAGGAGATGTGGGAAAACTGGGACACTGATACATTGTTGGTGGAACTGTGAAAGGATCCAACCATTCTGGAGAGCAATTTGGAACTATGCTCAAAAAGTTATCAAACTGTGCATACCCTTTGACCCAGCAGTGTTTCTACTGGGCCTATATCCCAAAGAGATTTTAAAGGAGGGAAAGGGACCCACATGTGCAAAAATGTTTGTGGCAGCCCTTTTTGTAGTGGCAAGAAACTGGAAATTGAAAGGATGCCCATCAATTGGAGAATGGCTGAATAAATTATGGTATATGAATATTATGGAATATTATTGTTCTGTAAGAAATGACCAACAGGAGGATTTCAGAGAGGCCTGGAGAGACTTGCATGAACTGATGCTAAGTGAAATCAGCAGAACCAGGAGAACATTATACACAACAACAAGACTATACGATGATCAATTTTGATGGACATGGTTCTCTTCAACAATGATGTGATTCAAACCAGTTGTTCTGCAATGAAGATAGTCATATACATCCAGAGAGAGGCCTGTGGGAACTGAATGTGAACCACAACACAGCATTTTAACGCTTTCTGTGAATATTTCCATGCATTTTGTTTTCCTTCTTAGGTTGTTTTTTCTTCTTCTCTTTCTAGATCTGATGTTTCTTATGCAGTAAGATAACTGTATAGATATGTATACATGTATTTGTCATATAATTTATCCTATTTAGCATGTATTGGATTACCTGTCATCTGGGGGTGGGGGATGGAGGGAAGGAGGGGAAAAGCTTGGGAAAAAAAAGTTTTTGCAAAGGTCAATGTAGAAAAATCACTCATATGTTTTGTAAATAAAAAGCTTTATAAAAAAAAGACATTGGCAGCAATGTGGTTGCACTTTCTGTTGATCTGTGACAAAACAAGAAGTTTGAAAACTACACAATATTGGGAGTTGCCATAAAATATCTATTTATAAGATAGATTTGGTGCACTTCAAAAGACATCTAATGTCTGTATGTAAGATCAAAGATCATTTTCCAATGTTATTATTGTTTGTCCTTTGTTTTCAAAGAAGAACAGTTATATCACAGGGGAGAGCATGATTGTGTAGGCATGAGATTTAAGTGAGGTAGATTTGTGCAAAGTCTCATTTTCTCTTTCAGTCTCTGAAACCCAGCAACAAGACAAAATTCAAGATGGTTAGTGATGGCTCAACATGCAACTTTGGTGTCTTACCTGTCTACCCTCTGAGCACTTCACAGCCCCTCCATCAGTCATCTTCATGTCTTCATGGCCATTAGAAGAGATTGCTCCCATCTACCATTCTCCAGTAAATAAGTAGTCAAAGGATAGGAACAGTTCTCAAAAGATCTGCAAATCATTAACAACTATTTTTTTAAAATGCTCCAAATCACAAATAATATACCAATTAAAACAACCTTGAGCATTTACTTCATTCCCTGCAAATTGACATAAATGACAAAAGCTGGGAATAGTCAATGTTGGAGTACTTATGAGAAGTAAGGCACATAATGCATTTATGGTAGAGTTTAAATCAGTACAATCATTTTGGAATGCAATTGGGAATTGTGCTAAGTGATTATATTGTCCATACACTTTGACCCAGAAATTCTATTATTAGGCATTAATAAGAAAAAGGAGGCCATTAAAATGAAAAAAAAATCTACATATATAAAAATATTTATAGCAGTACTTTTTATGGTAGCAGAGAATTGGAAACAAAATGAATAGCCATTCACTGGGGAATAGCTAAACAAATTGTGGTATGTAAATGTAATGACACATCACTGTGCTGTAAGAAACGACAAATTATGGAGGAAATATGGGATACATGCACTGATGCAAAATGAAGTAATCATGGTCAAGAAAACATAATAGATGACTATGATTAAGTAAATGGAAAGAACAACCATAAGGTAATCAAACATGAATATTTGCATGTCCCCAGTGAAAAGATGGAAGATGTTCCCCATCCCTGCACCTTTGTGAAGATTGGAGACCCAACCATGGCTATGGAATATTGTGCATGTTTTTAGACTTTTTGAATGTATTTGCCAATTTTGTTGATTTTTTCACTTTTTATTTTTTCTCTCTTTAAAATATTTTTTGTTTATGGGATGGCTTTTTAGGTAGAAGAGGGAGAGATACTGGGGAAATTTTGGTGATGCAAGAAAATCTATAAAAATTATTTAAACTAACAAATATCTATTCAGCAGTTAGGTCATTATTATTTTATAAACCACAGCTCAGGCAGACTAGACCTATAATCAGCAAATCATTCATTTATTCATTTGTTTGTTCCCAGGTCAATGGTTCATCAATAGAGGGAATTCCTGGTGTGGAAACTGCTTGCCCTAGGCAGATTGGCTTCTCTCTTGGCCTAGTTTTGTCTCCTGCTATGAGAGCTCATTCAGCAAAGTGTATGCTACTTATCTGAGGTGCAGAAATAGCTCATTACAGAGTTGATAAATAATAACAATAGGGCAATACTCTGTTATAAATTTAGTTTGTTTTAAGCCTGTGGTCAATAATGTGGCTCTTAAGGTCTATTTAGTTCTCTCTCTCTCTCTCCCTCTCTCTCCCTCTCTCTCCCTCTCTCTCCCTCTCTCTCCCTCTCTCTCTCTCCCTCTCTC
>JAJPUD010001919.1:219648-252945 GCA_023553655.1 Myrmecobius fasciatus
CCCCACTTAGGGAAATTATTGACACATAATTAGAGATTCTGCCTAACCTTATATTTATATCTATCTCTAATTAACTCTGGGGCACAGAGTATAGAGTGCTGGGCCTGGAGTCAGGAGACCTGATTTTAAATCTGCCTTCAGACACTCACCAGCTGTGTGAGGAGGGGAAGCCACTTAATCTTGTTTGCCTCAGTCTCATCATCTGTAAATTGAACTGGAGAAGGAATTGGCAAACCATTTTATTATCTTTTCCAAGAAAACTCTAAATGAGGACATGAAGAGACAGTTATGACTAAAGTGATTGAACAACAAGTTAACCCTTAACATGTTTGCATTTAGAGCAAAATTCAATTTATTGGAAACATTTGTGTAATGAAGGGTAACTTGGCTTAGATGCCTGTAGAGCCATGGAATCTCCTAAAAACTCTTTTTTTCTCCACAATAAAACTATCCTTACAGAAAGAAAGAATTCTATTAGGATCTGAGGACCTGGGTTCCAATCTTAATTTTGTGTCTTGCTATTTGTATATGTCATGTGAACTCCCTGGGCCTCTGTTTCCTCATTTGTAAAATGAGAACATTGGACTAGGTGACCTTTAAGATCCTCTTCAGTTCTAGGTCTGTAATCCTGTAAAGTAGATACTCAGTGCTATTTGTTGAACTGACCGAATCTGTTTAGTAAATGGACACTTCTGGCAAGGCTCCCAAGGCCTTGTAGTTGTAGGCCCTATGTGGAATGAAAACCCCAGATGGAAAATCCTTCTCTCACTTAACAGAAATTCAATAATGACTAATTATGAGGGTAGGTGGCTTGATGCTGAAAACCACCTTGGTTTTATAGTTCCATGGTTTAGCACTGGAGTTTGACTCTGAAATCCTTATATTGGCCCATTATTTACAGTATAATCAAAGAATTTATTTTTTAAGTATTCCCAAATTAAGATTGGGAAAGATAAAAACTTTAGAACATATATCTGTGTCTATATGTATGTATATATGTATATATATATATATATATCCAAGAGTTCTTACTCAATAATGCATGAAGACATGCCTGACTGTTAGTTGATTTATTAAATATCGACCCTCATTTTCCAGGGACTTGATGGCAAAGTCAAAGAAAGTCGAATTTCATACATTTTGCAAATGCTGGGGTGACCGGCAGCATGGGTAGGTTTTGGATTAGCTCCCATAGCCTACTGAATCTTTAATAATAAATCAACTCAAAATGTTTAATAAATCAACTCAAAACAAAACCAGGGATGTTCCATGAATTATTGAGCAATTAACTATTCTTGGATGTTTATTCTGTAGTTTTATCTTTCCTGATGACAGTATGGTTATGACCTGATATTTGTGGAGCACCCCCTTTGTGGTTGAGATCTGGTTCATGTTCTTAGGGCTGAAGGGAAGTAAGGCTACTGGGGAATAATGAGAATCAGTCAGTCAAATAATTGAATATTTTACACAGCCTCTTTCTTTTCCTTTTGCATTGAGTTTCATGGAATTCTGTTTCTTTGAATATATTGACTGTACGTATTGATTGTGTTTTCTTGTCCAATAGGGAGCCATGGAAAGAGATGAAAGCAGAAAGCAATATCAATAAATATAATCTAGGTCAATCTACTTTGGGAAGAACAAGAATAATTTTAATAAACCTGATAACTTTGAAAAGTTGCTCAGTTGCTCCAAGAAAGGCAGCTTCTATTTTTCTGATGAGTTAGTTAGTGACAGAATGTATTTGAATAGGCATTCTTGTGTGCTCGTCTTTAGAATAGAAGCTCCTTGAAAGCAAGGAATGATGCTATACAAGAACAGAATTAATCTGTGAACTTTATAGAGGAGATTGTGACCCTTCTAGTAAGTGAAGGAATATTTCTATGTTCTTTCTTTGCTTTTGAAGTAATTATTAATACTAACCTAACTTTTAAATGGTTAAATGGAACTGAAGTACTAGAGAACTCATGAAATTAAGGGGAAACAATCAGTGGGGGCTTGAAACAATAATAGAGATGAGAGACCCATTCCCCAGCCCCCTTAAGGTGCCAGAGAACTCTGGGGGAAAGGGGGAAGTGTAGCATAGCTGGCTTTCAGACAGGGAGGATCAGAGTAATAACTTACACAAATATTATTACCATTTTACAGATCAAAAAGTGGAGGCTCTGAGAATTTAAATAATTTCCCTATCATTCAAATAGAAATCTCCTGATGTTCAGAACTTTAGCCATTATGTCACATTGACTCTCAACAGTTAAATAAATAGCCAGTAAGGCTGCCTGTCAGTCAATCCTCTATTTCCTAGGGACATTTTTTAGGGTTTTCTGGTTGAAAACATCTGTTCAATACCTATTTTGTAGAAGATCCTCTGTTGGATGTCATAAGAAAGGTGAAGCTTGTTAAAAATAATTCTAATTATAAAATTATCAATTTTAGCAAATACAAGTAAAATAAAGAATAATTAATAACTATATTTCATATAGTTATTTATACAGTTCAGAATTGTTTAAGCTTCAATAATTTGAATATATCTGTAATCTCAGCAGTGGTAACTCTGCTGGTCCGGATGCTGTCCCACCTTCTTTTCTTAGGTGATTCTTGTTCATGTGTTTCTGTGCTTCCTTTATAGAGGTGGAGTCTACAATTCACCCAGTATGGTCTGAAACACACTGATACAAAACCACAGTTATTTATAGAGCTCTTGATTCATGGATGGTACAACAAAGTCCTCTAGAAACTGATTCATGTATAGTCTAAGATTACATTTTGCAGGGTTTTTTATGATAATATTAATATATTTTTAGCATTCTTTATTTATTTTTTAGTTTCAACATTTACTTTTATAAGATTTTTATTTCAACATCCCCTCTCCATCCTTCCTCTTCCTCCTCCCCAAACAATATACAAGTAAAATCATGTTAAATATAGTTCCATATTAGTCATCAACATGCCATTTTAAAAACTGTCATACCTTACTGTGTTTCCTCCTTTTTCCAAATTTAAATATATGTTTAAAAATGTTTAAAAAACACCCCTTTTTCTTTTCTTCTTTTTTCTCTGGGAACCTTTATTCCTAGCTCTACTTTCCCCTCTTCCCCCAAAAGATAAAGAAAACATAATCTTTGTAACAAATAAGCATAATCCAGAAAGACAAACCCATATAGTTTTCATGTCTTAAATACATGTGCATATTATATATATAAGTGTATATAAAATCCAATATATATATATATACATATATAAATATAATATCCATCCATCCCTCCATCCATGCATTCTTTTTCCATCCCTCCCTCCTTTCCTTCCTTCCTCCTTTCCTTCCTCCTTTCCATCCTTCTATCCTTCCATCCTTCTTTCCTTCTATCCTTCCTTCCTTTTTCTTCCTTCCTTCCTTCCTTCCTTTCTTTCTTTCTCTCACCTAAAATTCTAGCATACTTCATCATAAATATTCTGAAATCAGGATAACCCATTGCTTTCAAATGAAAATTACTTTTCAGTCTTTCAAAGTTCTTCATATTTAAAGTTTTTTCATATTCTAAATTTCTTCATATTCAATACTTCTTTCTCCTGATTTTGCTCATTTCTGTCTGTATGAGCTTATAAAATTCTTCTTATACCTAATTTGTTTAGTCATTCCCCAATTGTTTCTAGTTTCCTTTGGTTTCTATTTCTTTCCAACAACAAAATGAACTATTACAGATTGTATTTTAGTGCATAAGGATCCATTCAGCCAGGCATTGCAGTATATGAGTATAATATCTGCTACTACGGAAACTGAAGTTGGTGGAGAATTTAGAGCCTTAATTATCTAAAGCCAATTGGATGTCCATTCTAAGCCCAACACTAGTGTGATGAAGTTCTGGGAACAGAAGGGACATGAGATTGCTTAAAGAGGGGCAAACCAATCCAGTTCAGAAATAACATAGGTTAAAGCTTCCATGTGTATTAGTAGTGGATTTGATAAGTGGGCAGTGCCTACATTTTCAGCTTGGGAGATGTAAGGAGCTCTAGTTTCAGAAAATAAAACAATAAAATAAAATAATAAACCTTCATTCTGCTTAATCTTTTTATTGAATTAGACAATGTTGACTAAATACCTCCCTCTTAGAAACTCTTTCCTTCCTGGGTTTTCTTTTTTTTTTTATATATACATATTTATACAGTTATCTTGCTATATAAGAAAAATTGGATCTACAAGGAAAAAAATCTGAGAAGGAAAACAAAATGCAAGCAAACATCAACAGAGAAAGAGTTGTGGTCCACACTCAAATCCCACAGGTTTCTTCCTGAGTGTATATGGCTTTCTTCATCATTGAACAGTTGGAACTGATTAGAAACATCTCATCGTTGAAGAGAACCATGTCCATCAGAATTGATCATCGTATAGTCTTGCTGTTGCCATGTATAATGATCTCCTGGTTCTGCTCATTTCACTTAGCATCAGTCCATGCAAGTCTCTCTAGGCCTCTCTGAAATCATCCTGCTGGTCGTTTCTTACAGAACAATAATATTCCATAACATTCATATATCATAATTTATTCAGTCACTCTCCAATTGATGGGCATCCATCCAGTTTCCAGTTTCTAGCTACTATGAAAACGGCTGCCACAAACATTTTTGCACATGTGGGTCCCTTTCCTTCCTTTAAGATCTCTTTGGGATATAAGCCCAGTAGAAACACTGCTGGGTCAAAGGGTATGTACAGTTTGATAACTTTTTGAACATATTTCCAAATTGCTCTCCAGAATGGTTGGATCCATTCACAGTTCCACCAACAATGTATCAGTGTTCCAGTTTTCCCATATGCCCTCCAACATTCGTCATTATCTTTTCCTGCCATCTTAGCCAATCTGACAAGTGTGTAGTGGTATCTCAGAGTTGTCTTAATTTGCATTTCTCTGATCGATAGTGATTTCTTCCCAGGTTTTCTTTTTAAAAACGCAACAAAATTCTAAAAAATTTTCATTTTATTCTAGATCTTCAAAACTGATTTGCTAAAGGAATATTACAATCTAAATCTTAGTTACAATGGTACAAATTCAAGTATTTAAACCTTTGAAAACTATTATTAAACACATAAATGATTATACCTATTTTATCACTCTAAAACAGTTCTATAAATGCTTCTTGCAACATATCATTCTTACTCCTGCTTGCTTATGAAACATCTCTTATCATAAATGTAAGTGAAAGTAACTCCATTCTTCTCTTTTACTTATTAACAATATTCAGGTTATCAGATTAAAAAATAATAAATATTATAATTTTCAATTCTTTTTTGCAATGCCTTTGCACACAGTAGGGATTTAATAAATGCTGATTGAATTTAATTGGAAGTTAACATCAGGGATGGGAATTTCTCTCCCTATCATCACCTCATACCAATATTTCCATTCCAAGCAAAGATACTTTTTTCTGCCTTTTACCCTAGATACAAAAATTCAAAGGCCTGTATTACTTGTTTCAGTTCTTCCACTTACTGGATGTGTGACTGAGCAAGTCATTTATTTTCCCAGAGCCCCATTTTCCTAAACTGCAAAATAAGTATAACTTTAATTCTGCAAGTTATCACAGGGATCAAATGAGATCATGTATGTAAATGTGGTTTTTAAACTCTTATGCTGCTACATAAGTATAAATATTATTCAGTGAAGCTATATACTGGCAAAATGGCTACCTTTGACACTGTGAACCACAGATCCTTTCAAGGACTAACTAAATGAATGAAATCAGAACTTTTTGGTTCCTTGGCACAAAGATAGGTCTGATTCCATTCTTTTCCTTAGGATGTAGAGTCATCAAGGAAAGAACATTCATGCAAGAATTATCTGAAGCTTCAATATAGTGAGATGTGGAGACTGCCTAATAAACTGTCAGAGAAAATGAACCATGCATGAATCTGTCTATGCATATCAATACACCACTCGCATGCACACACACACTATCTTTGTGTGTATTTGCACAAGTATGCATGCTCAACCGAAGTTCGCAATAAGGACATATGTTTTACTCTTTAATAGCTTATCATATACCCAAGCTCTGGGAAAATAAGGAAATTCCTTACAATGGAAGGAAGAGGAAGCAAGTTGTCACTAATTAATGGGTGTGTACATATTCTTTGTATACACCTAAGAGGAATTCTATAGTTAGGCTAACAACTAAAGGACCTGTTTTTACTTGAGTTTTATTTGTCACCAAGCACTTATATAACTAGTTTTACAATCCATAATTTACCCCTGGCCTACAGAATAGTCAGATCTGTAACCAGGAAGTGTGGCATCCTGAGCAGATTGGAACTTATTGTGGAGGACAACATACGCCAGTTGGATTAGGTCACACTGAACAGCAGCTGGAAGGGGAAGGTAGCATATGGAAAACAGTCTGTATAGTCCCACTGGGCAGACCCTATAAGAAAGTGGGAGAAGAGAGTGGAGGATGAAGTAAGTCAAATCAACAAGCAATTATGGAGAATTTTTAGGTTTTGTAAAACACTTTACAGATGTCTAATTTTATCCTCACAGCAACTCTGGGAGGTAGGTATGATTTAAGGACCATTTTACAGTTAAGGAAACTGAGGCAGCTAGAGGTTAATTGACTTGTCCAAGCTCACAAAGGTAGTCTGTATTTAAGACAAGATCAATCATACTACCACCAGACAATTGTAAGCCCCTATAACCTCTTGCTTGGACCATTTCATTAGCTTTTTGACTGGTATTACTGCTTGAAGTCTCTCTCTATTTCAATCTATAATCTATTCAGCTGCTAAGGTGATTTTTCTAAAGTTTAGAACTGACCATCTTCCTCTCCTGCTCAATAAGCTCCAGTGGCTTCCTTTTACCTAAATATAAAAAACCTCTCTTGGCCATTTAAAACTCTTTCTATTACTTTCCTACCTTTCCAGTCTTATCCTTTATTCCCTTCTACAAATTTTGGAGTGGAACAATGTTGGCTTACTCACATTTTTTGGAAACACTACCTTCCATGTCCTATTGACTGACATACTGACTTTCTTCCATCCCTAGAATGCTCTGCCCCCTCATCTCAATCTCTTGTTTCTGACTTTTCCTTCAAGATTCAGCTCAGATTGTATCTTTCCTAGTCCCTTCAACTGCTGATACTGTTCCTCTCATACTGCCTTCCATTTATTCTACTTACATTCTATCTGTACCTAGTGATTTACATATTCTCTCCCCCATTAGAATGTAATCCTTATAAAGAAGAGGCAGTTTTTGCCCTTCTTTGTATTCCCAGCCCTTAGTACAGTATCTGGCATGTGGTGAACACTTGCCAGATTTTTGACTGGCTGATTGATAGCTAGTGTGTTTCAGAGGCATGGTGTGACCCTTAGTCTTCCAGGCCTCCAGGCCAGCTCTTTCTTCATTATGTCTTCCTGCCTCTCATGAAGAGAGCTTTGATTATATGACCAGAGACATTAAAAGAGACACAGAGATGTGAATAGAAAGTATTGAGACAGAGCCCATAAACCACACCTTGAAAACCAACCTCATGACTTTATAACCACATCCTGCGTGTATCCACATGTTCCTAGGGACACTGGTTAGTATGTGTGCATGTGTGCCTGTGTGTATGTGTCTATGTGTGTGATGGGGAGGGGCAGGAGTGGTCATAGACTATTGAATTTAATTCACAAGCACTTATTTAGTTCCTCAGAATAATGCTTATATTCAGGATGAGATTATGTAGAGGAAGTTGGCTTTTAGGAGGGACAACAGATCATCAAATAATGTATCAGAGGAGGCAAGCTGTTCCGTTGTTAGATTAGATAGAAGACGTGAAGTCTGAAGAAGGAGTATACAGTTATCTTTTTCACATCCTGATTTTCTCCATTTCGATATATCATGGGTTGGCATAAGGAATTAATTTGGAACTCTTTGGGAGTTTTGCACAAGCTGCAGACAATGTCTGAAGGCTAGCAGATTACACAGGAAATAGAAATGCATAAAATATATGTATAGTATTGTATAATATCAATATTTTTATAATATATAATACAGACTACTCTGGTACAAAGGGATAGTCAAAAAATTTTATGCCATCAAAACTAGGAGTACCAAGGCACTAACACCCCCACCACACACACACACACACACACACACACACACACTGTTAAAGGGATAACTGTAGAATGGCATAGTAGAGTGCTGGATTTGGAGTCAGATAAAACACTTAGGTCTGAATCCTGGCTGTCACTTCCTAATAGTATGAATGTGGGACAGTTATTTCACTTTCCTCATAAATAAAATGATGGAGTAAGTAAAAAGATGGAGTAAAGTTCCTTACAACTCTGGCATTTTATGAATTTGCGACTGCAGGAGATGTCAAAATTAACTAAATCACACAGACAAGTCTAGGATAAAATAACAAGCAACAATTAGAGAGAAAAGAGGAGGAAAAAATAGTGGAGGAAGTCAGTGGTTAAGAAATTTCACTGGAGCAGATGGATTTACATGTGAATTCTACCAAACATTTAAAGAACAATTAACTCCAATATTATATAAACTATTCGAAAAAATAAGGAATGAAGGACTCCTACCAAACTCCTTTTATGATACAGACATGGTACTGATACCTAAACCAGGTAAAACAAAAACAGAGAAAGAAAATTATAGACCAATCTCTTTAATGAATATTGATGCAAAAATCTTAAATAAAATATTAGCAAAGAGATTACAGAAAATCATTCCCAGAATAATACACCATGACCAAGTAGGATTTATACCAGGAATGCAGGGATGGTTCAATATTAGGAAAACTATTAACATAATTGACTATATTAATAACCAAATTAACAAAAAACATAAGATAATCTCAATAGATGCAGAAAAAGCATTTGATAAAATCCAACATCCATTCCTATTAAAAACATTAGAGAGTATAGGAATTAATGGACTTTTCCTTAAAATAGTCGGTAGCATCTATTTAAAACCATCAGCTAGCATCATATGTAATGGTGATAAACTGGAACCATTCCCAATAAGATCAGGGGTGAAACAAGGTTGCCCACTATCACCATTACTATTCAATATTGT
This sequence comes from Myrmecobius fasciatus, assembly GCA_023553655.1. Lineage (NCBI taxonomy): Eukaryota > Metazoa > Chordata > Mammalia > Dasyuromorphia > Myrmecobiidae > Myrmecobius > Myrmecobius fasciatus. The sequence continues at coordinate 228,696 of JAJPUD010001919.1, forward strand.
ATTAGAAATGCTAGCCTTGGCAATAAGACAAGAAAAAGAGATTAAAGGAATTAGAGTAGGTCATGAGGAAACCAAATTATCACTCTTTGCAGATGATATGATGGTCTACTTAGAGAACCCTAGAGAATCAACTAAAAAACTATTAGAATTAATCCAGAACTTTAGCAAAGTTGCAGGATACAAAATAAATCCACATAAATCATCAGCATTTTTATACATCACCAACAAAATGCAACAGCAAGAGATACAAAGAGAAATTCCATTCAAAATAACTAATGATAGTATAAAATATTTGGGAATATATCTGCCAAGGGAAAGTCAGGATCTATATGAGCAAAACTACAAAACACTCTCCACACAAATAAAGTCAGATCTAAACAATTGGAAAAACATCAAGTGCTCTTGGATAGGTCGAGTGAATATAATAAAGATGGCAATACTACCTAAACTAATCTATCTATTTAGTGCTATACCAATCTAACTCCCAAGAAATTATTTAACTGACCTAGAAAAAATAACAACAAAATTCATCTGGAAAAACAAAAGGTCAAGAATTTCAAGGGAATTAATGAAAAAATGCAAATGAGGGTGGCCTAGCTGTATCAGATCTAAAACTATATTATAAAGCAGTGGTCATCAAAACCATTTGGTACTGGATAAGAAATAGAGTAGTGGATCAGTGGAATAGGTTAGGTTCACAGGACAAAATACTCAATGACAATAGTAATCTAGTGTTTGATAAACCCAAAGACTCCAGTTTTTGGGATAAAAACTCACTATTTGACAAAAACTGCTGGGATAATTGGAAACTAGTATGGAAGAAATTAGGCATTGACCCACACCTAACACCATATACCAAGGTAAGGTCAAAATGGATTCATGATCTAGTCATAAAGAATGATATTATAAACAAATTAGAACAATGTAGGATGGTTTACCTCTCAGACCTGTGGAGGGGGAAGGAATTTGTGACCAAAGAAGAACTAGAGGTCATCATTAATCACAAAATAGTTAAGTTTGACTATACCAAGTTAAAAAGTTTTTGTACAAAGAAATTTCACTGGAAAGCAACCATGAGCTCCTCCAGGGATCTGAAAATGGGGATGGGGGTGATCAAAATGGCGTGTGTAAAATGTTATTTGCTGAGCAAAAGCTGCTACTAGGTTGGAAAGAAGCAGCCAGAGACATGGGTCAAATTAAGTCAGGAAAAAAATCAATGCATTATTAGGGCTTGAAGTGGTCTATGGTAGCCTGAAAAGTTAAATATTATGTAACAGAAATGAATCCATGTCTCATAGATCTAGGCCTGGGTGGGACTTTTGAGGCCATCTAATTCAACTTCATCATGTTGCATTTGAGGAAACTGAGGCATAAAGAAGTGACATTAAGCTTAAGTGCCTAAGGTCACACAAATATTACTAAGAGAGCTGGAGGATGCATAAACTCACATCCTTAGATCCAAGATCCAATGTTTTCCCCATACTATATCTCTCAGTTCATAAGGTTGTTTGTTCTTTTTAATCTCTGGGTTCTTAGTGTCTTAGACCACTAAAACAGAGGCTGACCACTCTTACCCATCCAAGTGCAGCTGGAATCACATTAAAAGGTAATTGGGGGGCAGCTAGGTTGAGCAGTGGATAGAGCACCAGCCCTGAAGTCAGGAGGACCTGAGTTCAAATCTGGTCTCAGACACTTAACATTTCTTAGCTGTGTGACCCTGGGCAAGTCACTTAACCCCAATTGCCTCAGCAAAAAGCAAAAAAAAAAAAAATTGGAAAATATTTAAGAAAATAAATAAAAATACAGTAGAGCATAGATGTTAGTATGTGGTTTTCTAAGATATATATGGCCTGCAGGGATGTTTATGTATGACCTCTATTTCGATTTAAGTTTGACATCACTATCTTAGACCTTGAAGAGAGCTGAAAATGTTTATTTCTTGAGTTAACTCTTATTTTGCAGGGATTTGAAGATCATGAGGATCAGAGGAAATACCTAGTCTGCCTATCTTGTGGGCCATATAACCTGGATGTCCTATACTATGCCTCTTCTGATTGCAGAGCAGTTTTTTGGAATATCACTGTTTTTGCCTGGTGGATTGGGTTAAATCATTTCAGAGCCTCAGTTTTTTTAATCTATAAATTTAAAGGGTAAATGGCCTCTGAGATTCTATCCAGAACTAAATATGTGATATTATAATCCTACAGAGATTATAAGAGATAAACAGCACCAGTTCTACTTTTCAGATTTCATGCATATGACCATATCAACTTACTTGCCTGAGTAGGTGGCCTCAGGAATAAGCTTGCCTGCAAGAAAATTTGGATTTTTAAAAAATTATAATTTAAAAATAATTTGAAAGCATTTTCCCCTGTGTTTTGACTCACTAAACTATAATGTAATAAATAATTAGAAGGGGCTTAGTGTCTTTATCAATTCAGCCCCACTCCATCAGCCATAAACTGTGGCCAACGTAATATTTTGCTGACATGGTCTGGTGCCATTTAAATATACACACTCAAGTTAGAGCAGACAGCATTAAAGCAAGCTATCTGTCTGAATGAAACACCATTATGTTATCAAAATGAAAAATGGCTATATCAGCAAAGAGAATATTAGTGCTGGGGACTAGGTGAGTAAAAGAATACCAATCCCTCACTTGATTCTTGAGTCTAACATATCTCTTCAACTCCCTTGGGTGCTCATTGTAAAACTGAAGATGCTTAATGGTACCAGAGGAAAAAAAAAACAGACAAATTATTGTATCGGGGAACTCAGAAATTATGAGAGGAAGGCTTGGCAACTTAATTTAAGGGTGTAAAAGTAAATTTACATGATCTTTAATACTAAGCATTTTCTGGGGAAGGAAAAGAGCGCTCTCAAAATATTTTATTTCACTATAATTTCAACCTGAATTTTTTAAAAAAGGTGGTAGGAATAATTTTAAAAGCTATAATAATAATAATAATAAAAATATAACGTTTTCATTTCAGCAAAGTTCACCCAGAAAAATTCCAACAGATGATAATAAATTTGGTCAGTATCCTCCAAAAAGCAAGGTGCTAATAGTTTCATAAAACAAAGCAAAATGGTCATAATTTAAATGTGAAGTAGATAAAAATATAACACAGGGTAAAAAAGGTCAGGGCTAGTTTCATCTCCTCTGGGGAATGAAACTGTCCACACTGATATGTGGTGAAAGCTAAGGCCTGATACTTTTAACCCCACAAATGATATTCTACGGTGTCTAAAAGCCATAAGAAATCATTTATTTATTTTGATGATTCTTAAAATGTGTATCAATTGTCAAATCACTGGGAACCCATCAAATAGATTACCAAACTAAAAAAATCACTGTGCAAAAGAATGATGGAATGGAATGAATATTGAACCTATAGGAGATTCAATTTCAAATTCCAACACTGACTATTACTCCTTAGAGGAGAGTAGGCAAGTTATTTAACCTTTCTGACATATATTTTCCTAATCTGGAAAATGGGATAATTCTGCTTATACTGTCTATGAAACAGGAGCTAAATATTTTGTTAATCTCTCAGAATTATATAAATGTAAGTTATTTATTGTTCATCATATTCTAGATTTACTTAACATTTTTTTTGGGAAATGAACCTCTACTTGTTCCTTTGTTTGACTGGGAGTGGAGAAGTTGAAATTTGAATTTTTGGTGTTTAGCTTTCCAGCTAAACAGAATGCCAGCTTGACAGTTGGCCATTATTTGCTTAGTTTGGCTGGTATCTAATCCCAAGTCAGTTGCTTTTCATTGATGAAAATTCAGATTTTCTTTAAATTTTTTTTTAAGTTTTAATTTTGACTATCCTAGGCTAATAGGATCCTCTCCAAAGGATTATTTCTCTACCCCATCCTTGCCCACTCCATCTCCACCAGCCCCCATATCTTATTTTGTGCTTTGTTATGGTTATGGTTAGTAAAAGAGGGCTGAAAAAACAAATTATGTTATGAGAGAGTATTCATTTTAGTGTGGAGGTGACTGAGGATATGGTAGGAAATCAAGAAACAAAATGCATCAATAACAAAAAAAAATAGCTCAGTGCTGAATTTAGTTGTCAGAGAATATCACATTTCCGTTTGAGAAAATTACATAGTATGTAAAAAAAATGATAGCATATACATTTTTATAGGACTTCATGGTTTGAAAAGTGCTTCACAAGTATTATCTCATATGATTCACCCAATAGTTTTAGGAGGTAAATATTATTAATGAGGAAACTGAGACTTAGGTTAAGTGATGTCCAGGGTCAGGTAGGTATTAAATTTTTGAGTTGGGATTTGAACACAGGTCTTACTGACTCCAGGCCCAGTGCTCTATCCAATGTGCTACCAGCTGCCTCATAAAATATGTACTTATGAAAATAAAAATTGTGGATTCTGATTTAATTGTTACAGGATTAAAAGAAACCAATTTTTATCCTACCAAATCATTGCTTCCCCGATTACATCCTGTGCTCTCTGATCTCCATATATTATTTCTTTTTTTTTAAAGTCCAACTCAAATGAATTTTTCCCTCATTCTCCCACATGAAAGTGTTCTTTAACTCTTTAAAGTTAAATTATTTTGAATGAATTTGTCCTTCACTTAATCACATTCTACCTTGCATCATACTTACCTATATATGTTACTTGTATCATACTTACTCGTATATGTTACATTCCCATTCTCCCTTGCATCATACTAACTTGTGTGTTACATTCACCTTCTCCCTTGCATCATACTTACATGCATATGTTCTTGTGTCATACTTACTTGTGTATGTTACATTATAGCCCTTAAAAGTATTAACTGTATCATTTCATCTTTGAATCCCTTGTTGTGCCCCTAGTAGATCCTTTAAAAATGAGTTGAAACAAGTTATTAGTTATGTTGGCATCAAAGATTGAGTGATTGTTATACAGTACGGCCAAATGACTCAAATTCATGCTGTAGTTGTCTGGTACCAGGTAGGCAGACATCTTCAGTGCAGATATTTGAAAGTGAGGAAATTATATTGAAATGAAAAAATGTTGGTAATCACGAAGATTCCAAGCTGAAATCATCGTTGGAGGGGTCTAGGAAGAAATTATTATTCAATCCTCAAATATTTGGAATAAGTTAAAATTAAATATTAAAGTGAATCCCTTAAGTATGACAAATCCAAACTATTTGTAGATTGCTTTTTTTTTTCTTTCAAGGCAATTGGGGTTAAGTGATTGCTCAGGATCACACAGTTAGTAAGTGTTAAGTGTCTGATATCAAATTTGAACTCCAGTCCTCCTGATTCTAAGACCCGTGTTCTATCTATTATGCTATCTAGCTAACCCTCCTGGATTACTTTTTTTTTTTTTTTTGCTTTTTGCTGAGGCAATTGAGGTTAAGTGACTTGCCCAGGGTCACACAGCTAGAAGTGTCTGAGACCAGATTTGAACTCAGGTCCTCCTGACTTCAGGGCTTGTGCTCTAACCACTATGCCACCTAGCTGCCCCCTCCTGGATTACTTTTTACTCTTTATTGATATAAATTTTGTTCATCACTTCTCCACCTCTGTTGCTTAGAAACGTTTTACTAACTGGTCAATGCTTCAATGTGATCTGATTTTAAATAGTTGCTTATATCTCAGCCTTATAAAATGGGACTCATTTTCTTTTTTTTTTTCATAAAGCTTTGTATTTACAAAACATATGAGTGATTTTTCTACATTGACTTTTGCAAAAACTTTTTTTCCCCAAAACTTTTCCCCTCCTTCCCCCCACCCCTCACCCCTAGATGACAGGTAATCTAATACATGCTAAATAGGATAAATTATATGACAAATACAATACATGTATACATATCTATACAGTTATCTTACTGCACAAGAAACATCAGATGTAGAAAGAGCAGAAGAAAAAACAACCTAAGAAGGAAAACAAAATGCATGGAAATATTCACAGAAAGCATTAAAATGCTGTGTTGTGGTTCATACTCAGTTCCCACAGGCCTCTCTCTGGATGTATATGACTATCTTCATTGATGAACAATAGGAACTGGTTTGAATCACATCATTGTTCAAGAGAGCCTTGTCCATCAGAATTGATCATCGTATAGTCTTGTTGCTGTGTATAATGTTCTCCTGGTTCTGCTGATTTCACTCAGCATCAGTTCATGCAAGTCTCTCCAGGCCTCTCTGAAATCCTCCTGTTGGTCGTTTCTTATAGAACAATAATACTCCATAACATTCATATACCATAATTTATTCAGCCATTCTCCAATTGTTGGGCATCCTTTCAATTTCCAGTTTCTTGCCACTACAAAAAGGGCTGCCACAAACATTTTTTTGCACATGTGGGTAATGGGACTCATTTTCAAGCAACTGCTTCCCATGATATTTATAGTTTTGAAAATATTTTTATTGGTAGAGGTCAGAATGATGTCTAGGTCTAAGGCTTGGGGGTTGGTAAAGGAAGAATCTGTGACAAAGAAAAATCAGAATTCAGATCACTTCTCTATCTTTCTCTTTCTCTTTCTCACTCTATATCTCTCTCTTTTCTCTCTTTAACTTCTCTCTTTTCCCTCTTGTTTTCTCTCCCATTATCTCTTTCTTCTCCTTCTCCCTCTTTCTCTATCCTTCCCCCCTCTCCCTGTCTCTTCCATTCTTTCTTTTCCACCCCCCTCTCTTCTCTCCATGTTTCTCTCCTCTCTTATTCCCTTTCCCTTCTCCTTTCATTCCACTTCTTCATCTCTTTCTCATACTTTAAAGCATTCCTGATTCTTGTTTTTTCTAGACTTGGTTTTTTTCAGGCCTAACCTTAGAAATAAAAATTGTAGGGATATACCTACTGCTATGAATTAAAGGATTCTGGGCAGTGCCCCAAACCGGACAAGCTCTTCTATTAACCAGCATCCTCTACACAGAAGAGAAACTAATGCTTTTTGGTGTTGAAGGATATTGCAGGCTTCAGGAGTCACCTCTTAAAAATGAAAATATCCTTAGGATGCTTAATAGATGAAGATCATAGAAACATAAAATATTGGCTATTTAAAGAGACTTTAGAAATCAGATGGTTCACTCTCCTCATTTTATATCTGAGGAATAGAGGTTTAAGGAATTAGAGGGTTAAATGACTTTCCCAAGATCACATTGGTCTCAAATCCAGATCTTATGACTTTAAAGTCTAGAACTCTTCCCACTGTACCCAACATGCTGAGGTGTTATACAAATATTAGCAGATAACAATAAACTGAAGATAATTGATAGCTAGCTAAATTAAAGGATTTGAAAATGGGCAAATAGGAAAAGATGGGAGCTTCAGGAGCAGAGCTGAAATTTTGAAGACAGCTCAAAGACAATATGAACCCACTTTGCAATAACACCAACTATGTTTACTTCATCACTTTTGATGGGTTTAGAGGAGGCTAGAGAACACACACTAAGATGGGATGGAGGCAAAGTAATAACACCGGTTTGCCCAGTCCCCCTTATTTGCCCTCTTCTTCCCAAAGTGCTTTAGAGGTCTCAAAGACCTTCTTACTTTGAACAGCAGAATGCAGTTATGTTACTCCATAATGTTGCAGTCAAGAGTTTATTTAATGAAAATTCCTAAATTTCCAGAGATTTGGTTAACTAGTATGGTTTTTATTAGCATATACAGAAAGTTATTCTCAGCCTCAATTTCATTAAGAGTTTCTTCTTAACTGGGATGAGTTGTTCAGGCAATACTGTCTCCAAATGATTTAACCAACTCACACCTCCTGAACAAGAGAAGAAGTGGATTTATGGTTATATTAAGATTGGAGACTTTGACCTGTCGGGTTGTATGATGAAGCACAAATCATAGTGATGGAATTAGTAAAAAATGATTACATTTAATGTAGCTTTTCAGCAAAGAATGGGTTTATTTCTCAGCTCCTGGAATATTTTGAATTCATAAATCTTTTTTTTTCGACTGATTTTCAGACATTCCATGTAGTCTAGGATAAAGTTACTTTTTAGCATCTTATATTAATAACCACAATCATTATTATGGACACACATATCAAATATAGATTTTTATATATGTATGTATATATATATAGATTTGTATATATGTATTTATGCACACACATATATGCATATATTTATGTGTATATACACATATATACACATATTTATGTATATACACATATATATATATAGATTTGTATATATGTATATATGTGTTTATGCATATACCCACATAACATGTGTGTGTTTGTATAAGCATGAGATACCAAATAAAAGGCCAACCTCAGAGCCAGGAAGACCTAGATTTCAAATTCTGTTAGTAACACAAGCTAAAGGGATGAGCCTAGGTAAGTTACCTCTCAGTATCTTAAGCAATTCTTTAAGATTGTGAGTGATAGGTAAATTGCTGACCTATATTGGTGGAAGAAGTTTCCATACTGTGAATTACCCATCAACACCTTAAAAAAATCACATGATCAACTTTGATGGACTTGGCCCTTTTCAACAATGAGGTGATTCAGGCCAATTTCAATAGACTTGCTTTTTTTTCTTTCTCATTTTTTCCTCTTTTTGAGGTGATTTTTCTTGTGCAGCATGATAAATGTAGAAATATGTTTAGAATTGCACATGTTTAACCTGTATTGGATTTCTTGCTCTCTAGGAGAGGAGGGTAAAGGGAAGGAAGAAAAATTTTGCAAGGATGAATATTGAAAACTATCTTTGTATGTATTTTGAAAGTAAAAAGCTATTATTAAAAAAATAAAATGAGCTATTTGTCACGAAAAAAAAAAAAACAACACCAAAGCACAGAACCAGGAAATGGGGAAATTAATATGTGTGTATATGTTATATATAGCGTACATGTGAACATGCTATGCATGCACATATATATGTGTATATATGCATGTAAAGGCTTAGTTTAAGTATTGCTTACTTCAAGAGTCCTTTCCTGATCTACCAGTTTTTAATGCCTTAACTCTATTACTTAATTGTAATGTTTCTAGATTAGATTAAATGTCAAATTGTAAGGGACCTTTGAACTCACATTGTGCAGCATTTCCATTTTAAGATGTGGAGCTGAGACAGATAAAAATTAAATTACTCGGAGAAGTTGAATGGCCCTGTGAATAGTGCACTAGCATTGGAGTCAGGAGAACCTGAGTTCAAATCCAGCTTCAGGCACTTACTAGTTTTGTGCCTTGAAAAATCACTATACCTGACTGCCTTCAAAAACAAACTTGCCCAAGGTCATATACTAGTAAATGGTAGTTCTGGGATTCAAATTCAAGTCCTCTGACTCCAAATACAAAACTCTTTATGTATCTTGAATTAAGCTTTAAAGGGAGTTAGAGGTTCCAAGAACAGGAGAGAAGGTCAGAGAGCATTTCTAACAGACTGAGAAATGTCAAAGATGGGGAACAAAAAGGATTCCCAGATGGCTGGAGCATACATAGGGGACATAATGATTAGGAGAAAAGTGTCATCATCCTGAAAGGACAGCCTGTAGCCACCCTGAAAGCTTCAAATGTTTTCTTGTAGGGATGATAAGGAATTAATCGTGCTGCTTGAACAGGGAAGTGACATGGTCAGATTGATACTTTGAGAAAATCAGTTTGAAAACTAGGTGACCTGCAAAATGCTTTGCAAAATGTTTTTGGATTGTTAGCTGTTGTTATTGTATATTGTATTGGTATATATTATAGCTTCTCTGATTTAGTAAATGATGTTGAAGGATTACTACAGCTGAAAAATTTGTCAATCTGAGGCCAACCTAATGGTGAGCCTCTCCAGATTTAATGAAGATGGTTGTTGAACAGCAAACATACATTTCACCGCTGGGACCATAATGGAACCATTTTCAGCATGATATGACCTACTAAAGATTGTGTTCTTCTTTCATAACTTTGAAAACCCAGGATGACACGAATTCTATAATGTCAGAGAGGGTGGGAGAATATACAAAGGTTATATATGATGGGGACTCTGATGAAACTTATAGTGTAGTAGTGGTAGTAGCAGCAGCAGCAGTAGTAGTAGTAGTGTTCCTAGTATTAAATAAATATTAGCTATTTTAATTATATTATCAAATATGTATTATTTTAGAACTTCCTATGAACATAAGAAGATCCTGTATTTTATTATCATTATTCACAGCAATAATATTTAATTTTTAAATTTAATATTTAATTTTGAATTTTACAGATGAACTTACATTTATTTTGATTTGAAATATCATTAGAAGAGAATGAGTTGTGACTGATCTAGCCACTTGCTTAGAAGTTTTAGGTTCTCTAGCTCTGGTCATCTTGACATGCATAAGCTTGGTATCTCAGATATTTTTTTTAGCTTTGCCAGTTCAGGGCCAGGGTCCATAGCTAGTCAGCTGGATTGGGACAAATGTGACATGTATTTGATTATTTCAAGCCTTTCATGATGTCTGGAAAGCTCAGAGAAGTCTTAATTCTCCATGACCAGTGTATCCCATATATTAACATGAAGATATCAAAATTTGGGCAATATGCAATATTTATCTCACCCCAGACCTTCAACATGCATTGTGCCTCCTAAACGAGTGAGCGAAGTCCCAAAGGTACAGATAAATGGAAATAAGATTCATGGATAAATACTTTCATGAGCTTGAGAAGGATAGGTTTAAACAAACAGGAGACAGTCTACTAATTTATCAGGATGCTTTTATCAAGTGAGTGTAAATGGAATCTCATAGGAGATAGTCCCAGCAATTCCTTAAGCAGTGGAAGCTGAATTTCTATTCTAACCACACTGTAATGATCATAAGTCATTCATGATAGAAATCAATGACTTCACTTTTTATGACAGCCTTTGTTCATTGTTCCCAGGAAGTACTTTCTGGTTTTCCTCAAGAGGGTATTTAGAATTTTAAGCTTTCTCTCTCTGCTTGTTTATTATGTACCGTTCATCTGCAAAAGAACAGGCAGAGCCAAGTTTCTTCCAGCTTGGCAGTCTGGGAAGACTTTCCTTTCACAGTCCCCAGAGAATACATTTCAGATCTCTGGCGACTTCAAGTTCTCTCCAACTAAGGATTGTGCTTGGAGTGGCCAAGAACTTTATTCTGATCAGTCCTAGTTTCTATGACTACCGAACTCTTCCTGAACCAGCCATGGCTAAAAGGGGCTGATTTTCTCAATTTCTTAATTCAGTGCGACAGAAAGTTGAAAAGTTTGCTCTCTTGTGAGTTGTGGTCTCTTGTGGCAGTTGAAAAATGAAAAGCTGCCCGACAGCGTAGCCAAAGTGTCATTTTCTCTTAGTTTGCTGAGTATGTCTTGACATAGCTTTTTCTCCCCTACATAACTGGTAATTTATGCCTTCAGAAGCATAAGAAGATACTTTGGTGACGCCTCAATCAAATCCAAGGAGCAGCTGTATCCAATGGAGGACAAAATGCTGCTTCGTGGGCATAAACTCTGGAGACTGCTGGGCTTGTTTCTGTGTTCATCTTGAGGATGTGAAATGTTCCTGATCATTTCCATATTCCATCAAGCTCTTTTGAGAGGTCTTGTTGTGAGAGAGTAAGTGTCTTGACAAGACGTATCTGCTAGCTCCTGTGAGATGGAAAGAAAAATATGAGCAAAGTGTTTTTGTGTTATCAATATTGGGCCAAATTAAATCTTTGAGTGTTTCCTACCTGCCCCATCATTGTCTACATTATTGGCTCTCTTAAGTAGCCTCAATTTGAGGCCAAAATTTGAAAGGCTCTTACCATGGAAAATCTGACAAAATGGAGAAGACATTTAAAAAATTAAGAGTTTATAATTATATTGAAATGACACATGGGGAAGAGATGTTGAGATATTTGTTTAGAGGCTGTCACCTATGAAATAAATCAAATCTTTCAAATGAGAGCTATCAAGTTGTTCCAACTCTGAAGGAGAATTAGAATGACAGCTATACTCCAAAATTATTGTCTAGATCTTCTGACTAAGAATTAAAAATAGATCAGGATGAATGGTACTTTACCTCAGTTGCAGACATTCTAGGGAGGATTCTTTATCCCTATTATAGTTTTCCAGCCTGCTGTGCCTAAGCCTTTTGGCTTTCTGTCATTCTCCTAAGGCTATCATAACTCCAGCCATTTGCCTGGCCTGAGATGCATACAACTAGGGTCCCATTCTGTGATATATCTTTTTATGGGCCCATTCCTCCTTGCTCCAATCTCACTTCCAGCTTTCTTCTGGGGATTGGGACATCTAGGACCTTTGACTGTACAGCAAGATTTTGGGCCAGATTCTCTGGCTTCCTTCACTTCTGGAGCAACTATATTTGGGGTGGCCCAATTTTTTTGCCAGTTCCCCCTGAATCATATCCTGCTCAAATGAATTTCTCCTGGATGCAAAAATTTCTAAGACATGGATCTGTCTCTCTTCTGATTTCTTACCTATCATTTGAGCTCATGCTTCATCTTCACAGAAGACTTGCTTTTTTGGGGGTCCAGTGAATATCCCTTTTTCTAAAAGATTGGGGGCATTATAAGTAATCAACCTGCAGAATGATAAAGATGTCTTTGAGAACTGAGAAATCTGCCTCTATCCTGTGTTAAAAATACTTCCTTCTCTGTTCATCATGGTTGGTGTATTGTGGTTCATTTACTTGTGTCATGGTGAGATACATAATTACCTCATTAAAAACTGGAACAATTATCATGGGGGAGGCAATAGGGAACTTCATGAATCCAAATATAAGCAATATGGTAAACATATGGAGGAATCTATAATGATAATCTGACCTGGCTTTAGAACAAATCAAAGATTTCCTTTCATGCTCTCCCACCTTCATGTCTCCTACATAATTTAAATCTGAATCATTTGAAGCATAAAGAAAAATGGTTTTATGTGTATATATGCACATACACATAATATATGTATATAGATACATATTCATACACATGTACATGTATGTGGACATGTGTGGGAATACACACAGAGAGATCCAAATTCTATCTCTGATATGTATTAATTATATATTAATCATATATTAATTATATGATCCAGGACAAACCAACTAATCTCTCAGTGCAGAGAAGGAGCCAATTTGAATTGAACTTCATCCGGGAGTGCTTTACATTAAGAAAATTATAGGTCTGGTTTTAAAGTTTTCAGAACATAGTATTTCTATTGAGCCTTCTAACAACTCTGTGAAACACATAGTCCAGGTGTTATTATTTCCATTTTACACATGGGAAAAATGAACTGCAAGGAAGTTAAATGATTTGCTATAGTCACACACATAATAAATATCAGAGAAATCCAGATCTACCCAACATCAACTCAAACATTAGCCATAAGGCTACAATGCTTATTGGGAAAAAATACTTAGAAAATATTCTTCATTTTCATGTAGAACGGGACAGTCATAGAATCACATTTTTAAATCTGGAAGATACCTCAAGAATCAGCCAGTCCCATTCTTTCTCTATGAAGGAATAAACCAAAGTCCGTAATTTTGATTTAAGTGAATTAACTAAGGTTGCATAGTTGATAAATAACAGAATCAGGATTGGAACCCATGTCCTTGGATTTCAAAGTGGGTATTCTTTCCATTGGTCTCTTTCTTCCCAGTGATCTCATCACTTGAAAGGTTTTTTGAATTGCCTTCAGAGCCTGTGGCATTTCTTTCTTTCTTTTTATTTCTTCCTTTTTTTCTTTCAGAAGCCTATTTATTCAAATTAGTAGAAAAATAAAAACTCCCTTGGTGACATAACTCAGCTCAACAAAAAGAGGGAATCCTGGATCTCAACTAAGGGGAAACTCCTTGAAGTCTCTAGAATAGCAAATTGGAAATCTGGACATGATAGAGACTTCCCACTCCTTTCATGCCTTCCCAGAGTATTTTTCTTTAGTAATTGGAAGTGGGATTGGCTCTTTCATCTTCTTCCTCAAAGGTGGAATCCAGGCATGGTGGAATGATGGAATCCCAAAGGGGGACTAAGTGAGAACTGAAGCTCTCCCCTCTTGAAAACTCTAACTTGCCTTTTATACAGTGCAGGGTCTTCATCTTTTGTGGCACTTTTTTTTTACACTAATAAGTGTTCTATATGACATCTTCTATGTAAACTCTTGTATTCAAGTCTTCAATAGTAATGCTATAGCCTACTTATGAAATCCCATTATCTTCCATAGCTATTTGGGTTGCTTGTCTTTCTGATTGTTCTGATATCAAGCTATTCCATGATTCATCGTCATTTACCAACCCCAAAAAGTACTTGGACTTAGATGTATGTGGCTTTAATCCTGGAAGTGATATTTATCAGCTGTGTGACTCTGGGCCAGTCAATAAACCTCTCTGAGACTCAGTTTTCTCATCTGTAAAATAGGCATAGAAATGTTTTCACTACCCATGCTACAGTTTCACTGCAAGGAAGCTGCTTTGCAAACCTCAAAGTGCTATAGAGATTTGAGTCATGATTATCGTTCCACAGATGTACATAGTTATTGGCAAAGAAGGAAAATTGAACTCAATGAATAGGATTTTTTTCTAAGCAAAGGGAATGCAGGTTACACTGCAATCACTTGTGTAATTAATAAAATTGAATTCCAGAAGAGTTAGCATGAACAATGAAATTTAAATTTTTACCATGTTCCCTTGAAAGAAAAATAACATTGTTGCCTTGTATGGGCAGAAAGATCCAATGGTTCATGCTAATAGGATTATAGAATCATAGATTTAGAGCTGGAAGAGAACTTGAAGGACATCAGGTCCAACCTCTCATTTTATACATGAGGAAACAGACCCAGAGAGGTCAAGTGTCTTGTCTTGGTTTCTCGTAGACAGGCTAAAGAAAACTCAGAAAACAACAGAGTGAAACAGGGACTAATTTATAAAAGGAAGTTCAGAAGCTTGTCTATCTTTTTTTTAATTAGTAATTGTACATTCCTTCTGGTCTACAAATAAGATAATAATGATTCATGCACAAACTGATCAGGGCTATTGTTGATTAAGGAAATAGGAACCAGATTCAGCACCAGAATGATGAAGAGCTCTGATTGCCAAGAATTACAGCATTGGATTTGGAAGAGACCTCAGAGGCCATTTTGTCCAATTCATCCTTTAATATTAATCTTCTTTAAATCAAACCCTTGAGGTTTTTTAAAAAATAAATTTTTATTGTTATATCTTGTTTTTACATTGCTTACATTTTCCTTTGTACTTTTCTCCCTCTTCCTAGAGAGTCTATAAAGAGCAGAAGAAAGGAAAGAAACAAATCAGTAAAACTAACCAAAATATAACAAATCTAACATTGTAGGTAAAGTCATTCCACCCATAGTGTTTCATTTCTGCAAAGAAGCCAGGGCAAGATACTTTCTCATAGGTGTTTTTTGGGTTCAGGCTTGGCCCTTATACTTATTATCATTCATTTATACTTATTTGGTTGTAGTTATTTCTATTTATCTTATTGCAATCATTATTATTATATCATCATTATCAAGCTTTTCTGATTCTGTTTGCTCTATATTGCATCATCACTTCATGAATCTTCTCATGCTTCTTTGTATTTACCATATTCAGCATTTCCTATATTCCATCACATCCAGGTACCACAACTTGTTTAGACATTCTCCAATCAATGGGCATCCACTTTGTTTTCAGTTCTTTACTACTACTAAAAGTTCTATTATATATATCGTGGTGGATTCTGCTCCTTTTTCATTGTTATTGTGCTTTGTGGCTTATAAGCCTATCAGTGGAATCTCAGTGTCAAAGAGCTTGGACATTTTAGTCACTTTCATAATAATTCCAAATTGCTTTCCAGAATAGCCCAGCTTCTTACTGAAAGTAACTATTAAACTCAACAACTCAAGAGGGTATTTTAAAATGGCTCAGGAGGAAACTTAATCATTTGCATTTTGGTTCTGAATCCATCTCCATCTTCCCCACTAAGAATATTAATCAAATGTACATGCTCAGGAAAGTAGATCAGTGGGAGGACTGAGGTAAAGCACTATTCAAGGTATCAATTAGTGTAATGTATGAACAAAGGGCCATAGTTTCATGATGTCAAATAGTACTAATGTAATATTCATGTGTGATGATATGGTTTGTTACCAGCTACTTGGGATCTTAAGATAACAGAATTCAATTGAGGAAGGAACTTTAGATGTCATCAAGTCCAAATCCATCATTTTGTAGATGAATCAAGTGAAGCTCTTCCAGAAAGGTTGACTTTCCTATGTCATAATGCAAGTAAATACCAGAGATAACTTGAACTCAGGTTTTCTGCCTCTATTAACAGTGCCTTTCCCCAGTACCAGTCCTTTTCTTATCTCTTCATTTATGGAGATGACCACAACCCTACAGTACTCCTTTCTCTTTGTCTGCCCAGGTCATTGTTATGGTGCACTTATTTTTGGTGGGCATGGAGGGTAAGAGATAGCAGAGATATTCAAAGTGGGAAAAGTCAAGAGTATTCTGTAAAAAAAAAAGGGAAGGAGAAAGGAGGGAATATATATGTATGTATTGGTAGTAAGAACTAATAATTGCAGACATTTATATAGATCCTATTTTGTGCTAGGTACTGTGCTAAGTACTTTACAAATATTATCTCATTTTATCCTTACAACAATTCTGAGAGGTGGGTACTATTATTATCCCACATCTGAAGAAACTGAGGCAGATGACAAGCAACTTGCCTAATGTATACAGATGTCTGAGGCCAGATTTGATCTCAAGGCTTTCTGACTCCAAGACTGAATGCAATATTCCAGATGTGGTCTGGTGAGGGCAAAATATGATGAATTAACCATTACTGCCTGTGTTATATTCCTAACTCATATTGAGCTTGAAGTATTCTATAATTTATTATTCAAATGAATCTGTGATTCCAGGATTGTGGACATTCTTTCCAATGCTGTGGATCACAAGCCATCCATCCTTGCCTGTTAAATTGTTTGTTCTTCCTTTCAAAGAGGACCAATGACATCATGGGATGATGTCTTCACTGATTTGTGAATTAAGTTAAGTGAGGCAAAATTGCACAAAATTACGCTGTTATCAGATTCACTCTCTTATTCAGTCATTGAAGTTCAGTAGCAAGACAAAAGCCAGGAAGACTGGTGACAGTTTGGGATGATCTTGGCAGCTTAGATGTCTGACATTATTTGCACTTGATGGTATCTTTGCTGTAAGGACTTGTAATCTGAACACATATACTTTGTACTCCTCCATTGTCCATTAGATCATTCCAAGTTTCAGTTCTTCAAACTCTATAAAGTCTCATTACTTAAATAACAGCCATACAATACCACCAGAAAGAAAGTGGTATTAAAAAGTTGAGCATTTGAGTTAGGTTGAAGTTTGGGGTCATTAAAGGAGTTCCAATTGTTGCCTGAAGGCATTTCAGCTGACTTTTCTTCTCTTGTTATGGACCCAGCTGATGGTCTATATGCAGCTTTCCAACCTATGGAGCAGCTCAATAAAACTTCTAATACTTTTTCACACTAATGGTGCAAAAATGGTATTTCAATTATTCCCTACCTCATTTGTGCCCTGAAAAGGATAACATAGAAGATTTGCAGAGTAAAATTAATGAAAGGACGAGGATTAGATGGTTAATTAGATGATATTTCATAAGAAACCTTGGATTGGCTTTCCATAGTAGCAATATCTACTTTGTTAGAAGATAACCTCGTGGGAAGATTTTTCATCTTCACTGTTTTCATTTCTTGATTATTTGCTTCATTGTAGCTCTGGATATGGCTTGAGATGAGAGTTCATAAGGTTTTTGCATATCGCAGACCTCTTAGGCAATCTAACAAAGTCTATGGGCCCCATCTCAGAGTGATGTTTATAAATGCATAAAATAAAATATTTAGATTATAAAGAAAACCAATCATATTGAAATAAAAGTGAAATTTTTATTTTTCATACAATTTCATGGATCTCTTGAAATCTATCTATAGGTCTTTTAGGAGTTGTTGGATCTCAGCTTGTTGGATTTTTTTTACCCTTTGTTGTTGAAAATGACCATAACACCAGGGAGGTGATGTCAGGGCATGCAAGTGAATTGGATTTGAGTGAGGCAGCCTCATTTTCTTCTTCAGAACCATCTGGATCCTGTGGATCAGGATGAATGGATATGGTACTGGATGAAATAGAAGACATTGGCCTTTTTAAACTAAGGTCTTTAACATGTTTCAGTATGACTGAATTAACACTCATTGAGTGATTAAGGCTAGATAAGAAAAAAAATTGACTTCTAATTGATTATTGGTTTAGAAGAAGATGAATTTAACAGGGACCATTTCCCCCTAAATCTGAAACAATTCTCATAGGATCATGAGTCTTAGGCAAAGTGAAGTTAGCTATATAGTGTGAATTATAGTTCAGAGTCTTACCCTGCCTAGGGAGAGAATTGTAGCTTAAAGGAGCTAACTTCTATATTCCTGCTTTTTACTAGTTTTATTTTTATTTTCCACAGGAAAAAGACCTCTGAAGCAAGGCCAAGGCATTCTGGCCAAAATAATTCACTGAAGCAATGACTATCTGTAGTCCATTTGCTGGGGCTGCAGATACTGTGTTCAGAGAAGGGTGCATTTTTATTCCACTTGATCTCTTGGCCAAATTCGGATACTTGCACAGACAACAGTGTAATGCTATCAAAGTCATTTCAACATCACAAATTCTTTCCTTTGGATTTTTGGTCTGTTTTGTAAATGTTCAAAATATCATTATATTGAAAATCCAAAAGTGGACAAAGGCCCTTTCATTTCATAGATGAAAGTGGCCAAAAAAGAGAGAAAAACTGTACAAGAATTTGATTCCATTATTTAAAGGTGGAATTTATGTGGGGAAACAACAATAACATCAACAACTTTGAGATGAGGCAGATGGGAGCTGTAAAAATCCCAAACTCAAAGTAGTTGTGTCTGCATATGGTTGTCAAAAAGAAAGGAAGGAAACAAGCTTCTATTAACCACATATTTTGTGCCAGGCACTGTGCTAAGAGCTTTACAATAATATATCCTTTGATCTTCATAACAGTACACACACCAGAATATAAACCTTTCCAGATTGCACCAAACTTCAAGCTTCAGAGATGATGTATATTTCCATCATATGAGAACCAACCTAGCTGTATTCAGAAACTCCTATCTAACTAATTTCTAACTAAAACTAAGGCTGAAGAATGCTTAGTTTTCCAGCCAGGGAAGCACTCCAAGACACTTTCTGAAGAGCAGTGGAGGGCTTTGGCTCTGTTGGTAGAAGGAATCAATGAAGCAAATCACAGATGCTTAAAGAATGGAAGAATAAGTTTCATCAAAATGACTTTAAACAAGATTGGAGAACCTCAATTCAGAAGAAACCTGCTAAGACCCTGCTTCTGGCAAAACAGTATCATGCTCTAAGACTGAGAAGTGGGTTATTTTTCATTCCAAGGCAATGTAACAGAGCTTGGGGTGAACTTTCAGCTAAGTGGAAAATAAAGGCTTGAGTATATATAAATAACATGAATATAAGAATTGGCATAGCTCTGGGGAAAAAGATATAGATTAGAAACACTAATGAAATGACACTTAAAATATAACTTGATCATAATGGGTTGTTTTACTATGCCACATTTAAAACAAAGAAGCATTTTAAGATGTTTTTGTATCTCTGTCTGACTAGAATCTTGGCCTGGGTTTTAATAGAAGGAATGAGGATTTTTTCAGAGGTTCCAATCTGGTTTCATTGAAGGGAGAGAATATATTTTCTTTGAAATGTTTAGATTTTTAAAACTTAGTTTTTATACTAGAGAACATTAACTTGGATACTTATTGTTGGATCACTACAATCCAACCAAATTCAGCAAGCATTTATTAAGTTCTATGTGCAAGACATTTTATGTATTAGGCAACGGGGAGACAAAAACAAAACCAAAAAATCCCCCCAAATCCCGTTGCTGCTCATGTATCCTATTGTTAAAAAATAGAAAAGAAAGGTCCCATATATTTGCCAAAATATTCCAACATATGTGGCAGTAAAGAATTGGAGACAAAGTAGATGTTCATCAAAAAAGGGATCGCTAAACAAATAGTGGTATATGAAAATAACAGAATGTTCCTGTGCTATAAGAAATGGTGAATATGAGCAATTCAGAAAAGCATGGAAAGAGTTACCTCTGAGCCCCCTCTGCCATTTCTGAACTTGCTATCTTTAAATGAACCCTGGTGATGTAACTGAGTAATGGAGTTGTCTCACCACAGAAGCAGACACATAGGTTTAAATACCAAATATAGTATTTATTATAGAATCAATAAGTAAATGGGGAGTATGTGAGAACAAGGGAGCTTCTTTCACTCCTATCTTAACCATCTCTTTTATTCAGGTGTAATAAAACTATTGATTTTTGGTTCTCTGTAACTGTAGTTATTTCCACTGACTGATTGGCTGTGGATTTATCTCTCCATTCCTACTCTTTCACTCCAGATCACTTTTCCTTTTTAAGTTTGTGAAACTGATTTGAAGTGGATAAAATTCTCTTGGAAGCAGGAAAGATTTATAGAACTAAATTCCAAATAATAAATAATGAGATGTGCTCTCATTTAGGAAATGTATTAGGTCTAATAGAAGTGGGGGTGATTTCTATTCCATCCTTAAACTAGGCTCCTAGAATTAAAGTTGGAAGGAACCTAAGAAATCAAGTCCAATCCCCTCATTTTACAAATGGAAAAACTAAAGCTCAGAGAGTTGAAATGACCATCTTCAGGCAGAGCTGACATTCAGATTCAGTTCTTTTGTCTTGAAATTTCATACCCTTTCAACTATATTGTTGTGTCCTACAACAACGTATGTATAATCATTTAAAAAAATCTATCAAGTGATTGTGAACCCATCACTATCCCAGGTTACAAAAGCTTTCTTTAAATATAGAATTGATCAGGAGCTTGAAGACCTGGGAAATTCATAACATTATTTTGTTAACTTTCCCTACAGCTATAGTACTTGTGAGCAGGGAAAAGAGTGCAAGCAACAGTTTTTAAAAGAGGCAAGGCTTACAGTTCCAGGAAGACTGTTCTTAAGATGCTGACACCAAACTCTGGAGAGATTCTGGACCTGGAATTAATGGCATGTTAAGTGAACTTGGGAGCTGGGTGAATTTAGTAGAAAATAAAGGTATTTTCTTCATCCTGCTATCCTATCACTGGGAAGGGCTTTTGATCTCTATAATTCACATCTAACCCATAACAGAATAGGGTGGGAGGACCCAGTGACTGATCCTTAGTAAAGGAAATCCTGACCTTATAGTTGCTGGTCTAGAAATTTCTTCCTAATTAAAAAAATTCATGCATATGTGTAGTTTACTTAATAACATACATTCTTTGTGGTTCATTATTGACTTACTAACACACAAGCACTATTTTAGTTACACATCAAAAAGTCACTAATCTAAGGAATATTGCTAAATTTTACCTTTAGTGTCTCTCACCTTCCTTCCTGTGCATCTCTTCTACCTTTCTTTTGACTTCCAGTGCTTCTCACTTTAGCTTTCTGCTAGAACATCTAATCTAGTTTTGTCCTCCCTAAGCAATGCTGTTGTTTCCAAAATTATATCCTGTTCCAGTAGAAACTCAGCTGTGTATGGTACTCTCAGCACAGTGGGGAATGATCCCCAAAGAGATAGAATGACCTCCTTTTTTTTTTGCTGAGGTAATTAGGGTTAAGTGATTTGCCCAGGGTCACATAGCTAGGAAGTGTTAAGTGAATGAGGCTAGATTTGAACTCAGGTCCTCCTAACTTCAGGGCTGGTGCTCTACCCACTATACCACCTAGGTGCCTCAACCAACAACTAGATGGTTGTTGGCCTAGTTGATAGATCACTGTCCTGTAGTTAAAAAGAGCTGAATTCAAATCCAGTTTCACATACTGTGTAAACCTGAGCAAGTCACTTATCCTTTATCTGCCTCAATTTCCTAAACTTTAAAATGGGGATCATAATAACACCTATCTCCTAGAGTTATGAGGATCAAATGAGATAATCTTCATAAAGTGCTTAACACAGTGTTTCACACCTAGTAAGCAATTAATAAATGCTTATTTCTTCTCCCTTCTTGCTTCAAAAGACTAGAGCATATTGGCTAAAATGACAGGAAATGATAATGATAACTGTTGGAGGGGGTGTGGGAAAACTGGGACACTGATACATTGTTGGTGGAACTGTGAATGGATCCAACCATTCTGGAGAGCAATTTGGAACTATGCTCAAAAAGTTATCAAACTGTGCATACCGTTTGACCCAGCAGTGTTTCTACTGGGCCTATATCCCAAAGAGATTTTAAAGGATGGAAAGGGACCCACATGTGCAAAAATGTTTGTGGCAGCCCTTTTTGTAGTGGCAAGAAACTGGAAACTGAAAGGATGCCCATCAATTGGAGAATGGCTGAATAAATTATGGTATATGAATGTTATGGAATATTATTGTTCTGTAAGAAACGACCAACAGGAGGATTTTAGAGAGGCCTGGAGAAACTTGCATGAACTGATGCTGAGTGAAATCAGCAGAACCAGGAGAACATTATACACAGCAACAAGACTAAACAATGATCAATTCTGATGGACATGGTTTTCTTCAACAATGATGTGATTCCCTAAACTAATCTATCTATTTAGTGCTATACCAATCAAACTCCCAAGAGATTATTTAACTGAACTAGAAAAAATAACGACAAAATTCATCTGGAAAAACAAAAGGTCAAGAATTTCAAGGGAATTAATGAAAAAAAATGCAAATGAGGGTGGTCTAGCTGCACCAGATCTAAAACTATATTATAAAGCAGTGGTCACCAAAACCATTTGGTACTGGATAAAAAATAGAATAGTGGATCAGTGGAGTAGGTTAGGTTCACAGAACAAAATACTCAATGACAATTGTAATCTAGTGTTCGATAAACCCAAAGACCCCAGTTTTTGGGATAAAAACTCACTATTTGACAAAAACTGCTGGGATAATTGGAAACTAGTCTGGAAGAAATTGGGCATTGACCCACACCTAACACCATATACCAAGATAAGGTCAAAATGGATTCATGATCTAGGCATAAAGAATGATATTATAAACAAATTAGAACAATGTAGGATGGTTTACCTCTCAGACCTGTGGAGGGGGAAGGAATTTGTGACCAAAGAAGAACTAGAGGTCATCATTAATCACAAAATAGATAAGTTTGACTATATCAAGTTGAAAAGTTTTTGTACAAACAAAATGAATGCAGACAAGATTAGAAGGGTAGCAGTAAACTGGGAAAATATTTTTACATCCAAAGGTTCTGATAAAGGCCTCATTTCTAAAATATATAGAGAATTGACTCAAATATATAAGAATTCAAGCCATTCTCCAATTGACAAATGGTCAAAAGATATGAACAGACAATTTTCAGACGAAGAAATTGAAACTATTTCCGGTCACATGAAAAGGTGCTCCAAGTCACTATTGATCAGAGAAATGCAAATTAAGACAACTCTGAGATACCACTACACACCTGTCAGATTGGCTAAAATGACAGGAAATGATAATGATAGCTGTTGGAGGGGATGTGGGAAAACTGGGACACTGATACATTGTTGGTGGAACTGTGAACGGATCCAACCATTCTGGAGAGCAATTTGGAGCTATGCTCAAAGAGTTATCAAACAGTGCATACCCTTTGACCCAGCAGTGTTTCTACTGGGCCTATATCCCAAAGAGATTTTTAAGGAGGGAAAGGGACCCACATGTGCAAAAATGTTTGTGGCAGCCCTTTTTGTAGTGGCAAGAAACTGGAAATTGAAAAGATGCCCATCAATTGGAGAATGGCTGAATAAATTATGGTATATGAATGTTATGGAATATTATTGTTCTGTAAGAAATGACCAGCAGGAGGATTTCAGAGAGGATTGGAGAGACTTGCATGAACTGATGCTGAGTGAAATCAGCAGAACCAGGAGAACATTATACACAGCAACAAGACTATACGATGATCAATTTTGATGGACATGGTTCTCTTCAACAATGATGTGATTCAAACCAGTTGTGCTGCAATGAAGATAGTCATATACATCCAGAGAGAGGCCTGTGGGAACTGAGAGTGAACCACAACACAGCCTTTTAACGCTTTCTGTGAATATTTCCATGCATTCTGTTTTCCTTCTTAGGTTGTTTTTTTTTTTCTTCTCTTTCTAGATCTGATTTTCTTGTGCAGTAAGATAACTGTATAGATATGTATACATGTATTGTACTTGTCATATAATTTATCCTATCTAGCATGTATTAGATTACCTGTCAT